>JAJONR010004759.1:0-46782 GCA_029582245.1 Solanum etuberosum | reverse complement strand
GAGTTATGATCATTTGAAGTTGACCCAAAACTCATAACTTAAGCATAACTTGCAAAATTTCAGATTTTGCTATTTCCAATTTAGTTCTTTTTGGAACTCAAGGTGATACATCTAGTGAACTTAACACTTAAGAAATTTTCAATTCCTCAGTTAAATCCTAATCACAACGAAGGATGGTTCGAGTCTTAGCTCAAAAAATTTCTGGGGTGTTACAATGTTAAACTACTTTAATAAGATTTAAAAACTGAAATAAACCAAATCAAGAACATAGGCTTATGAGGAAAATCATGAACTAAATTCAAATCCTAACTTGGATTCTATCTTATTTAGTAAGACCTTTGCAAGTAAACACAATTTAGGCATGAGAGTGGCTATGAAACCTTACATACGTGAGAGATACATATTTGAAGGAAGGATTTTCTTGAAAGCCTTGAAACCCTAGCTTTGCTTTTCTTGCGGTATGTTTTTTTGAGTTTGGGGAGTTGAGAGCATAGAAGAGAAATAAAACTAAGTACCTGATGAAATATATTCCCATAATAGAATTTAAAACATCGTGGCTAGACTTAGGAAGGACAGAAAAACACCAAAAAAAACCTTACTTAAAAACTAATGGAACAATCCATGAGTGTCATCTACAAACCCCTAAGTAACAAACATAATCTGAAACTGATAATGGCCTTGCCCTTGTACTATGAAGACTCACTAATCTAAGTTTGTAGTGGAGTAATCCAACTAACCACGAGAAGCTGGAGGAATATTTTGAAACAATATAGGCACAATATGCATCAGTACTTTGAATGTATTTAATATGGAGAAATGCAAAAGCGTAAACATAATAATATAGTGAACTTAAACATTATATGCATGACCAAGTAAAACGTAGTAAATCCTTTTTAAGTGAAATCATAAATCATGAACAAGATCAATACATATTTGAAAATCATAGGAAAAACTTATGATGAGTGGTAGATTTGCATTTATTTGAGGTTTATTTAGCTCAATAATTAGTGTCCTCAATGCCTGATTTTGTTCTATTCTGATGATATCTTGATGAATTGAAGCTATGATGGCTAATGGACAAGGCAAGGGTGAATGTTTGAAAGAATGACCAAAAATACAAAAATAAGTGCAAACGATACATTGATGATCACCAAAAAACAAAAGTCAGATCGCACCTAAATGGACAGTGCACAACACTTGGGTCTATCGAGACAGGTCGGTGAACTCCAAATGAAATGGTGACTCGCCAAATGAGAAAGACGACCTTGCTGATCATCGCCGAAAAAATAGTGCAAGCTCGAAAGGCAAACCAAAGTGGTATTCGGTGATATGTCAAACGTGACTGATAGACTCAAATGAGCTCGCCGGTTGAGGTTCAAACACCTGAAGCGTAGAGCAAGAAAAGATGAGCTGGAGCTTGATTGGCGATTCACCGAAGGAGCTCGGCGAGCCCGACTAATGTTTTCGAATGAGACACACATTGAGTTCTTGGGCCAAATGTAACACCACAAAAATTTCTTAGTTAAGACTCGAACCATTCTTCATTTACTTGTAGGGTCATATCGGGTGATTCTTAAATTTCCCATATGTGTAAATTATTTAGTTTGGGAATGATTTTGGATATCAATTAAGGTCACTAGAAACTCCTAGCACAAAGTAGAGTTGAAAGTTTCCTTATCGATTAAGTTTTGATATAAGATTCTACTTGGGTCAACTTCAAACGACCAAATCTCTTAGAATATAAAGAGTTACGTGGCCCATAGCCTATCAAATTAAAGGTATTTGAATATTCTTTCCAACACCACAAATTTCACAACAATCTGAGTTTTGAGTAAAATGTTATGACCATTTACGTAATCTGATACAGTGCAGTGACGAATTAGCCGATAGAAAAACATTAAAAAGGGTCGTTTTTTATCTTTTTACCTCTAAGAAAACCCTAAACAAATTTCTTGACTAATTAAAGACCCAAAACAATTAGATTTTTATCTCTTAATCCATCATTCTCTTCTCTCTCAAACCCTAAGGCAAAACCCTAAGAAAAAATCAAAGTAGAAGAGTCCATTCAAGATTCTTGAAATCTTTTTCAAGATTCTTCTTCAAGGTAAGTCTTTCTCCAAGAATTCCATTCTTTCCAACTCAAATTCCTCCATAAAATTATGAATCACTAATGAAAGTTATAATTCTTGGCCATAGAGTTTCAAGAAACTAATTCAAGAAATCTCAAGAAAGGTTTTCTTGATTTTTCTCTTTCAAGCTAGGGTTTCAAGGCTTCTAATCAAGTTCTTCTTCAAGATTCTTCAAAACCCTTTTTCTTCCAGGTATGTAAGACTATCATAATTTTGGACTAGTTCGTCCTCACGCCCTACATCTACTTTCAGATCAGTAAAAGAGTAATCTAGGATTCTTTCCCTAGATTTGAGTATTCTTGTGATAAGTTGATTTTGAGTTCTTGAGTTCATGTTTCTTTTAAAAATTCTATTCCTAAATGATGATTTCTATATTGTTATTGAGATCCTTGAGTTGATTTGTTCATGTCTATATTTCAGCATGAACCCTATTTTGATTTATAAGTTTTGAAAAGTTTTTTTTAAAGCCAACACTTGAGTTCTTAAACTGAGTTTTGAGAAAGTAAAGATGAGTTTTGAGAAAAGAGTTTCTAAAATATTATTAGTATGAAAATCGAGTACGCCATCAATGTTTAAGCAGTATGATATCTACATATACCATCAATGTTTATGCAGTATGACTTCTCGAGTCATCAATGATCATATTATAATATGATTTTGAAATGTTTTTGAGAAAGAGTTTTCAAGTATGAGTATAAGGGGACTATGTATTCTCAGAGGCATCAATTTTTACATTGATAAAAGAGAAACTGAGATTTCTAAATGAGTTATGAGTTCAAAAGTTATATAAAGAGAAGTTACCTCTTTCAAGAGGGTAGTTTGAGCAGTTATCTCAAATCAGAGGAAGAATTATGGTTTTTTTAAACATATGAGCATGAGTATATATTATTGGGAGTAGTATTGAGCACCGATATGGGGAGAGTTCAGACAACTCACAGCCCCCATAAACAATGTGTGCCAACATGGGTAAAGGGTCATACTTTTTAGATGATTCCTTATTGCTATTAAGCATACCTTAGTGGATCCACTTAGTTGAGGTGTTCTATACCCTGACAAGGTATAGGAAAATTTTGGCAGCGTGGGCGAGACACTGTATCATCATGTAGCTCATAGTGATGGTTGTCGGTTAGAGAATCTCCCAATATAGTTAAACTGTATTTTAATATATCGCTTATTATGTTGAGTTCAGAGATGAGAGAGTATTTTGTAAAGCTTTAAAAGATTTAACTCCTTTATTTCTTTACATTCAGTTGAGTATATATCTATATCTACACTGTCATTTCGTTTAGTTTTTTTTTATTCAGCTATATTTCATGCTTGTACATTCAATGTACTGATGTCATTCGACCTACATCTTTTAATGATGCAGATACAAGTTCTTAGGATCCTCAACAAGACTTCGTTGAGATCACTTTGTCTGCTCGCCAGCTTTTGAGTAAGACCTCCTTGCTTTCAGAGGACTCTAATTTTTATGAGTTGTTACTAGTAGTTCTCTTGAGGAGTCGCGGGTATTATCCCAACACTCATCTTTGTATACATTAGAGGCTTCATAGATAGACAGTTTTTGAGAGTCTTTCAGTTTCAGATATTTTATTTAAAACTTATATTTCATACTCAGTATATTCAACAAAGTTTTGAGATTTAGTAAACTGTTTTAAAATGTTTCGTTCAATTTGATGCTTATGTATGCTCTAGTTAGTCTTCCTCTTGTAGTCAACCAGGATGAGGGTTCGCTTGGGGACCATCAATGGTTCTTGAGTGCCGTCCACGTCCAGTGTGTAGGCTCGGATCGTGACAAACTTGGTATCAGAGCACAGAGTTCAAGTGTCCTAGGATGTCTATGAAGCCGTGTCAGTAGGATTTTATTTGTGGTTGTGAGGGCCCCACTTCTATAAATGAGGGACTACAAAAATTTAAGAAAAGTTTCCATTTTTCATACGCTAAATCGTGCAATAGAACTATGTCATAAGGAACTTATTCTAACTCGTGCGTTCTTATATCCATTCGAATGCCCCTCATACTCAAGGTAGTTGAAAAGCAAAGCCATATCCTTATCGATGAGTTACTCTCAACAAGAGTCTCGAGAAAGTCATGAGAATGTAGAGAGGCTTGTGAGGAGCCTGTGAGTGAGTTTAAGTGTTGAGACTCAAAAGAATGCACTCTTATTCATGTGAATTGTGCGTTCGAGCTAGAAGCGAGATGTATTCCCAAACTCTTTTCTCTAAACCTTAATCAGCTGAGACCTTTATGAGGAAGTGTGTCTTAGAGCTTGGGTTGTAATTTTTACCCAACGGATAGTATGAGTTGTGATGTTATGAGCAAGTGATAGTAGAATTGCCAGAGTTAGAAGTATACATTTAAAGGTGTAGTAACCTAATAAATGAGGGTAGTTATTGAGTAGAGCATGTAAGTTGTAGCCATGTACCTAGTAAGTCTTTAAGGATGAGATTTCCTTTATGTGTGGAATAAGGAATAATAATTTTATGTGGAGTTCATGATAGAGGATAGATGAATAGTTACTAGTTAGGATGAGTTAGAGTATACTTTAACTAGAAAGGAGGTTATGATGAAGTGTCATTGTGTTAGTAATGACCAAGTGTTGGTGTTAAATATAAGAGCAGGATTATTCATGTGGTGATAACTCTAAGCTAGGCTTATGATCTTTAAGGAAAAGCCCATAATATTCAAAGAGTTATAGAACTAATTAGGCAATGTTGTATAGTGAATAAGTAAATAGTACTTAAGTCATGAAATTGAATGTGACGATAATTCGCAAGTATGTAGATAAAGAGATAGAGATTGACCACTTGTCATGAGATTTTAGTGGGCGAGTGTTTATTAATTTGTATCTTGTAGTTGTAAGTTAGTATAACAAGCGAGCAATCATATTGATATCCGGGTTTAGTAATAAGCATTAGGCTTGAATTTTAGATGAGAGCGGTGGTAAAAAAGAATGGAAACATGAGGGTGATGCTGTTAGTTCGAGATCTAATCTGGTAGATTTGACATAGAGTAGGTAAGAAATTAAGGTGTTACATTTTACAAGTGTGAGTGGTACAAGTATGAGATTCTAACTTTTAGATGAGAGCAATGAAGTGTGGCTAAGTCATTAGATTAACAAGATAATTAAGAGGTGTACCCGAGATCGTATGTAGTTAGATGAGGTTCCAATTAAGTTAATGATTATTTTTCATGTGTTCCTAGATAGTATAATTGAGGTATTAATGTGTAATAGGCTGAGGTAAGCATATATTTTCTTCCCTTAAGAGCTAGATGAAGCAGCCTTTTAAGCCTTTGAGAAGAGGTTAAGAGAAGCATCTTAGAAAGAGGTCTTAGAAGGAGTCTTAGTACTTGCTTATGGAGAGTTCAGTAGCCATGAGATAAGCCTTTCCCGAGTATTAGAGTAAATGGAATGTAGACCAGTTTAGAGATGATGAGAATAGATCCATGGCTTTAGAGTGTCAACTCCAAACCTAAGGGGGAGATGATAAGATGAGAAATCAAGTCAAGTGTTGAGGATGAGATATTGATGTCTTCAGAAAGAGTTTTAGAGATATATCAATCCATTTATAATCTTGCATATTCCTCAAGCGAAGTTATTACAACATACTGTGGATATTCCTAATATCAGAATTGTGTCTATGACCTATGCTCATATACTTAAGAGAGATTCACATCTATGCTCAGTTTCCAGAATGAGGGGCAAGAGGTTTAGCCCATTAACCTCGAGCTTAATCCATAAAGTTAAGGATATCAGCCTTATGATATGAACCTATTCATATAAGTATTCATGTCTCATAGTATGTTCAGTCTCACAAGTTTATGATATACTCTCAATGGCTAGCAACATAATGTTATGCCATGCATATTCTTATATCAGAATTCTTGAATGAATCGTGCTTATGATCTTTCGCCCTAAAGTCCTTTCAGTAATCCTTTTTAGTTTTGGAGAGGGGTGTTGTTGATAGTAGTTATGTGATGATAGAGGAGAGGATTGCTATTTCTTATTGTGATAGTGATGGTGTGTTTATTCCATCTAAGGTTATAAATGTAGAGAAAGAAGGAGATGAGGTTTTACAATGAGTACTAAGTCAGCTTTCTGGTGGTAATGCTTGTAAGTTTAGTTGGTAGAGATGATTAGAGGATGAGAAGTTCTTAGAAAGTAGGTTAGTAGGAGTCTATGGAGTGGTTAAGGTTCTAAGCTTGAATGTGGTATTGTTAACATGTGGACAATGTGTGATAGATTATGTGTTTCGTGATATGAGCTAAAGGTTAGCTGAATGTAGCGGTAAGGAGTAGTATTCTTGGGATGAGATTTCCTACAGAGGTATAGAACCCAAATCTTGTGATTCAGATCAGAATAATCAACCTATGTTAAGTACTTTGTGATTCTAGGTTAGACTTGAATACAGTAAGAGAAACCCCTTTCCATTCTCAGACCAGCCGTCATTCGAGGATGAATGATCCCAAGGGGGAGATATTGTAACACCTCAAAAATTTCTAAGTTAAGACTTGAACCATTCTTCATTTACTTTTAGGGTCATATCGGGTGATTCTTAAATTGGCCATATGTGTAAAGGTAAATTCTTTACTGTGGGAATAATTTTGGATATCAATTAAGGTCACTAGAAACTCCTAGCACAAAGTAGAGTTGAAAGTTTCCTTATCGATTAAGTTTTGATGTAAGATTCTACTTGTGTCAACTTCAAATAACCATATCTCTTAGAATATAAAGAGTTACGTGACCCATAACCTATTAAATTAAAGGTATTTGAATCTTCTTTCCAACGCCACCAAATTCTCAACAATTCAAGTTTTGAGTAAAAAGTTATGACTATTTTAGTAACCTGATACAGTGCAGTGATGAATTAGGCGACGGGAAAACATTAAAAAGGGTCGTTTTTGTCTTTTTACCTCTAAGAAAATCCTAAACGAATTTATTGACTAATTAAAGACCCAAAACAATCAGATTTTTATCTCTTAATCCATCATTCTCTTCTCTCTCAAACCCCAAGGCAAAACCCTAAGAAAAAATCAAAATAGAAGACTCCATTCAAGATTCTTGCAATCGTTTTCAAGATTCTTATTCAATGTAAGTCTTTCTCCAAGAATTCCATTCTTTCCAACTGAAATTCCTCCATACAATTATGAATCACTAATGAAAGTCATAATTCTTGGCCATAGAGTTTCAAGAAACTAATTCAAGAAATCTCAAGAAAGGTTTTCTTAATTTTTCTCCTTCAAGCTAGGGTTTCAAGGCATCTAATTAAGTTCTTGTTCAAGATTATTCAAGAACCTTGTTCTTCCATGTATGTAAAGATATCATAGTGTTGGACTAGTTCGTCGTCACGCCCTACATCTACTTTCAGATCAGTAAAAGAGTAATCTAGGATTCTTTCTCTATATTTCAGTATTCTTGAGATAAGTCTATTTTGAGTTCTTGAGTTCATGTTTCTTTAAAAAATTCTATTCCTAATTATTGAGTTTCTATATTGTTATTGAGATATTTGTGTTGATTTGTTCATGTCTATATTTCAGCATGAACCCTATTTTGAGTTATAAGTTTTGAAAAGTTTTTCTTTAAAGCCAACACTTGAGTTCTTAAACTGAGTTTTGAGAAAGTAAAGATGAGTTTTGAGAAAAGAGTTTCTAAAATATGATTAATATGAAAATCGAGTATGCCATCAATATTTAAGCAGTATGGTATCTACATATACCATCAATGTTTATGCAGTATGACTTCCCGAGTCATCAATGATCATATTATAATATGATTTTGAAATGTTTTTGAGAAAGAGTTTTCAAGTATGAGTATAAGGGGACTATGTATTCTCAGAGGCATCAATTTTTACATTGATAAAAGAGAAACTGATACTTCTAAATGAGTTATGAGTTCAAAGGTTTTTTCAAGAGCAGTTACCTCTTTTAAGAGGGTAGTTTGAGCAATTATCTCAAACTAGAGGAAGAGTTATGCTTCTTTTAAACATATGATCATGAGTATATATTATTGGGAGTAGTATTGAGCACCGATATGGGGAGAGTTCAGACAACTCACAGCCCATATAAACCATGTATGCCAACATGGGTAAAGGGTCATACTTTTTAGATGATTCCTTATTTTTTTTAAGCATAGCTTAGTGGATCCACTTAGTTGAGGTGTTCTATACCCCGACAAGGTATAGGACAATTCTGGCAGCGTGGGTGAGACGTTGTATCATCACGTAGCTCATAGTGATGGTTGTCAGTTAGAGAATCTCTCAATAGAGTTAAAGTGTATTTTTATGTATCACTTATTATGTTGAGTTCAGAGATGATAAAGTATTTTGTAAAGCTTTAAATGATTTAACTCCTTTATTTCTTTACATTCAGTTGAGTATATATCTATATCTACATAGTCCTTTCGTTCAGTTTTTTTTGTTATTTAGCTATTTTACATACTCGTACATTCAATGTACTGATGTCATTCGACCTGCATCTTTTAATGATGCAGATACATGTTCTTAGGATCCTCAACAAGAGTCCGTTGAGATCACTTCGTCTGCTCGCCAGCTTTTGAGTAAGACCTCCTTGCTTTCGGAGGACTCCAGTTTTTATGAGTTGTTACTAGTAGTTCTCTTGAGGAGACGCGGGTCTTGTCCCAACACTCATCCATGTATACATTAGAGGCTTCATAGATAGATAATTTTGGAGAGTCTTTCAGTTTCAGATATTTTATTTAAAACTTATCTTTCATACTCAGTATATTCAACAAAGTTTTGAGATTTAGTAAACTGTTTTTAAACGTTTCAATCAATTTGATGCTTATGTATGCTCAAGTTAGTCTTCCGCTTGTAGTCAGTAAGGATGAGGGTTCGCTTGGGGACTAGCAATGGTTCTTGAGTGCCGGCCACGTCTAGGGTGTAGGCTCGGGTCGTGACACCAAATATTGAGAAACTACAAATATCCCAATGGAGAGATAAAAAGAGAGTTGGGAATAGAGATTTTTGGAGAGTTCTGAATATCTGGAGTTTTGAGAGAAACACTTTAGCTTTGGGGAGAACACTTTCTAGCTTTTGAGATTTTTCATCTTTGTTCTTGAATTTGACAAATTGAATTTGAATCCAAAGTGGATTTGCTTGTAATTGCTTAATTTCATGTTACCCATGACTGATTTCATGGAAGGTATATTTTCGTTGCTTTTTGTGATGGGTGACTAAAATCCCAGGATCTAGGGGTGTAATTCTAGGGTTGGGTGTTGATTTAATGTAGTGGGTATTGTGTTATGCTCTAGTTTGCTGCTGTTCATGCATGAATTTAGGCTAATTAGCATGGGGTTAATTTATGGGTTAAGGTTTTAAACTTAATTCCTACTTCTGATCTCGTGTCGATGCTCGAAAGATATTTATTGGAGTGGGTAATTAGTCCAATACTAACAATTTAGGTTTGATGTATCTAACTTTCTTGAAAGTTGAAATTATGGATTGGATCTATTTGCCCTATTTTTGCATCGAAAGAGAGAATAAAGTAAGTTATTGGGTTTTTTAGAATGCCATATAGATGAGACCGAAAGGATATTCTATGTGTAGATGCTTTGAGATCGAAAGATGATTAGCGTCATTGAAATTACCTAGCCTATTCATGAATGTTCATCACTATAGATCAACACAATTACCCCTACATGACATCAATTTACAATTCCCGCACCCCTAGATTGCTTGTTAACTCTTGAATTCTCCAAAATTTTAGTTTAATTATGAAAATTGATAACCAAATCTTTATTAAATTGGTGGAATCATACACCCACTAGCTTTTACTATTACAAATGAATGATTTTACAATCCAAATTTTTTATAGGAATTCTCTACGATATACCATTCTCTGTGGGATTCGACCCCGATTCTTAGTTGGATATTTTTATTGACTATAACCGCTATACCTTTTAATTGGTTTTAAGGAGGACATTTGAGCGTTATCAACTTACATAAAAACCTTTGAATAAAATATAGTTCATTTGTGGGATATTTACCACTAACTAACAATAGACCTTGTGATATATAACAGGGAATCCGATGTAAGCCTCATACCGAAAAGAGAGTCCTACTTGCCTAGGTAAGATTTTGTATCAACATAAGTGCTAAAGTAGATCCACTAGCTTAGGTCATTTAAGAAAATCCTAGGAGGGCACATAGTTAGGAAAAAGGAGATTTCTTCTAGAGACTCAACCTTTACTAATGGAAAAGCCTCCATCTCAAGGTCCTCTCGGTGCTAAGTAAAAACCAATGGATAAGACATAACCATAATCATATCAAAATACTTTGAAAGGCAATAATTGAAGACTACCAATCTAATCATAAATACCAATGGATAAGACATAACCATAATCATATCAAAATACTTTGAAAGGCAATAATTGAAGACTACCAATCCAATCATAAGTTCATATCAGAATAGCTCCTTTCAAAACCATGATTTCATAATTGTTTATCAAGACTCTTCCCTTTTAAGCATCTAAATCATTATTTATTTCAAATGTGATAAAACCTTTCACAAATCATTGACACTTATCTTAATAATATCTTTTAGTCATATTCCATCAATTTCATAAAACATGCATAAATTCACAAGTATAATTCATAAATTCATAATCATAGTAAAAGCAATAAGGCATGGACTCATATGAAATCAATTGAAAAACATGTAACTGAATCAAATCATACATAATAAGATTGAATTTAAGCAATTGAATCATAATGAATTGAACCCATGAAGATTGGACATGAAACCATAAAAATTGGGTGGAAATCAATTGGAGAATTGAGTATCTTTGGGACCCAATGGATGAAAAAAATCCATTGGTGAAGTTCCTACATAAATTGGGTAATAAAAGCCTTAGAAATGGAGGAAGAAACCTTGGTGCTTGAAGAACCCTAGAAATTCCTTGAAGATCCTTGGAGAGAATTTAGAGGAGAAGACTTGGAAGCTTTTGAGGGCTTGAGTGAATGAGAGGGAATAGGTAGATTTAGAAGGGTAAAATCAGTTATAGAGGTAGTTATAGGAATAAATGACATAGTTTAGGGGTTAAATGGGTAGAAAAAGATCAAAATGCACTTAATTAAAAACTGTCGGAAGACCCTATTAATTTGACCTATGGGTCGTAGGAATTCCTACCGTCCGTCCTGCCCAACCATAGAACACATTACTAGGACCTATTTTCTGAACTATTCCTACGGAAGCCTTCTACGAGTCGTCAACCTTCCTACGGTCTGTGTAACCCAAATTCAAGTCCAAAATCTCACTAAGTCTGGATCACTTCTATAGGCACTTCCTACGGCTTGTTAAACTTTCTACAGACCGTCCCGATTGTCCGTAGACACCCATCAAAGACTGAACATTTTCAAAAAATTCTACTCATGTTCTATGAGTCTCTTCTACGACCCGTAGATATTTATACGAACCGTAGATGGGCTCGTCGGACTACATTAGCACACAATCTTGCCAATTTTCCTTTTCAATTTCTGAGGTGTTACAATATCTCCCCCTTGGGAACATTCGTCCTCGAATGTGACTCAAGCTAGCATGAATAGAGTAGAGAGACATCTAACAATCCAACATGAATGAAAATCACATAAGAATGCACATAAAAAAGGAGTAATCGAGCCCAAGCTAAAACTTAAACTTAAACTTAAAACAAGTTTATCATGAACATGCGTGCATATGGAAATATGAGAATGACTAAAACGCATGTATCCGAAAGAATGAACCATAAGGAACTTAAGACCTATAGCTAGAATAAGAGCGGAGGGAAAGAGCTAAGGATATTTTGACATGATATCGGCTTCAGCATCCCAAGTAGCACCATAAACTAATTGATTCCTCCAAAGAACCTTTACAAAAGCAACTTCTTTGTTTCTCAACTTCCGAACATGACGATCCTAGATTTAAATCGGATCCTCTTTATAAGAAGGACTTTCATATACTCCCAAACTTTCCAATGGAACAATAGATGTTGGATCTCCAACACGCTTTTTCAGCAAAGAGACATGGAACACCGGATGCATTGATGCCAAATCGGAAGGTAACTCTAACTCATAGGCCATTTTACCAATACACCACAAAATATGATATGGGCCTACATAACGGGTGCTAAGCTTTCCTTTCTTTCCAAACTTCATCACACCCTTCATAGGTGAGATTTTCAAGTAAACCTAATCATCAACATCGAATTCAAGCTCTCTTCTTCTAACCTCAACATAAGACTTTTGTCGACTTTGGACCGTTTTCAACCTTTCTCTAATAATTTGAACCTTCTCCATAGCCTCATGAACCATCTTGGTCCCTATCAAGGAGACCTCACTAATTTCAAACTACCTAATAGGATACATACACCTCCTACCATAGAGAGCCTATTTGGATACTTGAGTGATATCTATTATTATAAGAAAACTCAATTAAAGGAAAATAATCATCTCAATTACCCTTAAAATCAATCACACAAGCTCTCAACACATCTTCAAAAGTCTGAATAGTATGCTCAGCTTGTCCATCGGTTTGAGGATGAAAAACCGTACTATGCTTAACTTGAGTACCAAGACCCTTTTGAAATGACTTCCAAAACTATGATGTAGACTGAGTACCATGATCGGATATAATGGATAAAGACACCCCATGAAACTCACCATTTTCTGAATATAAAGCCTCGCATAGTCTTCGGCTCAAAATGAAGTTTTTATCGAAAGAAAATGAGTCAACTTAGTCATCTGGTCCACAACAACTCAAGTCGAATCAAATTGACGATGAGTACGAGGTAAACTTGTAATGATGTCCATATTCAAGTCTTCCCACTTCCAAGTAGAAATGCTAATGTCTTGAACCAAACCACCTTTTTCTAATGCTTGACTTTCACTTGTTGATAATTAGGACACTTATCTAGAAATTCCGCAATATCCTTTTTCATCGCATTCCACCAATAGACCTCCCACAAATTGCGAAACATCTTGGAGGCTTTTGGGTGAATAGAATATCGATAACTGTGAGCTTTTACCAAGATATGATTCCTCAACTCATCAACATTTGAAATATATAATTGACCTTGGTAACGAAGAACGCCATCCCCCCTTGGGAGAAAGCCTCAATGGATATTTTGGAAATCGACTTCTTCAATTCAACCAAAACTGGATCAAGACATTGCTTAGCCTTCACATCCGAAAGAAGAGATGATTCTAAACCATTATGAACAATGATGCCACCGTCCTTGGAATCAACCAAACGAACACCAACAGGGATAATCTATGAGCATCACAAAGCAACTCTTTTTTACTATCCTCAACATGAGCAACACTACCTATCGATAGTCGACTAAGAGCATCGGCCACCACATTCGCTTTACCTGTATGATAAAGGATACTCATATCATAATCTTTAAATAACTCGAGCCATCTAATTTTATAAAGACTTAAATCATTTTATGTGAACACATAGTTCAAACTCTTATGGTTGGTGAACTCATCCACATGAACACCGAAAAGTTAATGTTGCCAAATCTTCAAGGCAAACACTACCGTTGCTAGCTCCAAGTTATGAGTCGGGTAATTATTTTCATGAACGTTCAATTACCTTGAAGTATAGGCAATGAATTTCTCATGTTGCATCAAAACATAACCAAGAACAATCCGTGAAGCATTCTAATAAACCACAAAACCATCTGATCCTTCCGGTAATGTCAATATAGGGGCTGAAGTGATTCTATCCTTCAACTCTTGGAAACTCTGCTCACAAGCTTCTGACCATAGAAATTTCACCTTCTTTTGAGTCAACATCATCAAAGGCGAAGAAATAGAAGAAAATCCTTCCACAAACCTTCTATAATAACCAGCCAAACCCAAGAAACTCTGAATATCTGAAGCGGGTTAAGGTCTAGGCCAATTCTTAACTTCCTCGGTCTTCTTAGGATCAACTTGAATACCCTCACCAGAGAAAATATGGCCAAGGTATACAAAGGACCTCAACCAAAACTCACATTTGCTAAACTTAGCATATAACCGACGATCCTTGAGGATTTGCAAGACTATCCTTAAATGTTCAACATGCTCATCCTCACTCCATGAATAAATCAAAATATCATCAATAAATATAATCATGAACATGCCAAGATATTACTTGAACACTCTATAAATGAGGTCCATGAAAGCCACCGGGGCTTTTGTCAAACCAAACGACATCACCAAAAATACATAGTGACCATATCAAGTCCAACAATCCATCTTTGGTATGTCACTTTCCTTCACTATCAACTGATAATACCCTGACTGAAGATCAATCTTTGAGAAGAAGCGCGCACCTTGGAGTTTATCAAACAAGTCATCAATCTTTGGAATAGAATATTTATTCTTTATTGTGACCTTATTCAATTATTGGTAATCAATAAAATATGGAGTGAACCATCCTTCTTTCGAACAACCAACACTGGAGCCCCCTATGGCGAGATACTCGGTCTAATGAAATCCTTATCCAACAAATACTTCAATTGATCCTTTAATTCCTTAAGTTCTGCACGATCCACACAGTAAGGAGAATTAGAGATAGGTTGCGTATCTAGGAAAGGTCTATACCAAAGTCTATTTCCCTTTTAGGAGGAATACTAGGAAAATCATCGAGAAACACTTCCGGAAACTCATTTACAATTGGAACTAACTTTAGATTAGGGGTTTCGAAATCTGTGTCTGTAACCCAAACAAGATGATATATGCAATCCTTAGAAATCATTTTTCTAGCCTTTGGACAAGATATAAACGAAACCTTAGGCGCTGAATTTCCCCGTTTTCGTTCTAAGATACGTTCGTTCGGAACCTGGAATGTGACCAATCAGGTCCTATAATCTATAGAAGCATAAAAAGAGTGAAGCCAATCAATCCCAAGAATAACATCGAAATCTAACATATCAAGCTTTACAAGATCAACATGAGTGACCATATGAGAAACATAAACATGGACATTTCTATAGACTTGTTTAGAAACAATAGAGTCGCCAACAGGTGTAGACATCAAAAAATGGTTCTAAAAAATATTGGGATTGTTGTACCCTATTTCGAACTAACCGAAATAGTTCACAACATAATATGGTTGTCACTCTGATTTTGAAAATGTTTAGAGTCGCCACCTAATTTTAAGGAAAAAGATTAGGAAAACCATTTTAAATATGTAAATGTAAACTCTGTTTGATTTGCAAAAAAACTAGTGAGATTCTAAGTAAGGGTTTTCGTTACTCGAGGGGAAGGTATTAAGCATCCCTCAGAGCCTATCCGAAGATAGTCCTTAAACTCAATTTATGAAAAATTATTAGGAAAAATTGTTTATTTATTTTTTCTTTAAAATTAGTGTTATGTGAGTTTCATTAATTTGAGAAAAAGAGTAAAACACAAGGTATGGCATATATATGTCTATGATATGTAAAAAATAAATTTAATAGTAGTGTGTTTATCATATAGTAAAATAAATAAGTAAATAAATAAATGTACTAGAAATGTAAAAAGATTATATATCGGGAGATATATGTGTGTGTTTAAAGAATACGATAATTTATTACTTTGTTTGCATGAATAGGATTAAGATGCAAAAGAGGTAAGATAATAGATGAAGTGTAAATATATAGCAATATATGTATATACATATAATTTGAGAAAAACTCGATAGCAATGGAGCTTCGTAAAACATTATGTAAAGTTTATAATCTTAAATATATTTACTATAAAGTTAAATATGAGCATGTATGTAAATTAAGACATATGAGGGCTTATTATTTTATTTATATGTAGGGACAAATTGACGATGGATCATTTGTAGTAAAACATTATGTATGTTAAAGTGTAGAAATTTAAAAATTATATAAGAAAAGTAAATAACATTCGTATGTACCTTGTATGTTTTGAACTTGTTAACGAATCTGAAAAACTTGAAATAAATATATTAAGAAATTAAAATACTTGAGCAATATTTGATCTTAAGAAAAATGAGAACAATAAATCCATTTTTGTTATTAAAAGGAGTTGATTAAAAATAAGAAAAAATGGGTTTTACTATTAATATCCCACCCCAACTCATCACTCTTCAACCTTTAGTTTTAAAGGGTTTTAAAACCGACGCCTAATTATTTCAAAAGGGCGAATTAAGAAATGTAAATGTTGAACTAAATAAATTTAAGGTTAATTCGTATTAATAGTCTACTAAATCTTATGTAATTCTAGGTAAGAGATCCTAGTTATCCTAAAGGAGAGGGATTGAAAGCTCTTTTTTAAATGATCTGTTAAAAATAGTTAACCGATTGAAATTAGATTAATTAAAAGAGAACTTATGAAGAAAAAAAGTTTAAGAGAAAATATTAGCATCCATTATAACAGAATATAAATTAGCCTTAAAAGAAAGGCTTAGTGTATAAGATTTATAAAATATCAACTATACATATAAAAATCTCAAAAGTGGAACAATGTTTACTATGATTTTAGAGATACATTTCATGAAAAGCTAATGTAACAATAGTTTCTTAAGGTTAAGGAGGCCGAATTTTCATAATATATAACACATGTTTGACTTAACAAAAAGGTATTTTTTATTTTTTTTCATTTGAAAGCTACATTTCATCCCTTAAATCTACCTGTTTATCCTCCAAAGAGCTGCATTTGTACTGTAAGTCAACATTTTGTACTAATACATTTTCATTTATAAGTTCTTAGAAAAAGGGTGTTCTTACTCTCAAAATCTAAAATTTTTAATTCTCAAATTGCTACTCTTTAAAGCCCTTAAAATGTGATATTTTTAACTTTAAAAAGTCTGCACCTTTTTTTAAACTAAAAGACAGCACTTTGAACCCAAGAGTTTGTGCTTATTAAGTTGCTAAGGAAAAATGTGTTCAACTCTTATTTTATAGTTAAAACAAATCTAAAATGGAAACATTTCACTTAAAGGAAATAAAAGAGTTATTCCCAAGTTCACTTTTTTGAAAGGTCAAGCTTTCACGACCAAAAATATGTTAAGTAACAAATCAAAACGAAGTTAGAAAGCATCATTCTAAACCAAATGAATATACTAAACTAAATATCTAAAGGGATGAGAAGGTTCATGATTATATCTTACTATCACTCTTAGTTTGTTTGTACAAATCCAAACCAAAATAAAAGCAAGCATAAACATAAGTACGAAATACTAATTTGTAAAATGTTAGTAAAAAATAGCAACATATATATGTATATAAAGCACGTGAAACTTTGAAGCGAGAAGGAAGTGTTGGACTCTATTGACGCAATGAAGGCTGCTAAACACGAGCAAATGATGTAGCGGTGAGCACAAATCTTATTTGGAAAGAGATGGAGTCATATCGTAACTCCAAATGTGCTCCCAAGTGTACATGTAACAAACAAAGAAAAAGGAGATTAAAAGTTAGTGTCTTAATTTCAAATGGATTAAATAAATAATGATAGCTAACTCATAAGAGAAAAAAAAAACTTGCAGTGAAACAAATAAGATTGTGAGTATTATGCTTCTAAAAAATGAAAAGAAAGTTCAACATAGTATACCAATACCCTCTCATGTATGCTTAAAAACTATATCATGTTTCAGTGTAACTTCAAAAGAGAGTGTTATTCTAACTCTACATATTATGAAATAGAAAGGTCCTGCCAGCCCTATTACTCAACATACTTAAAGAAGAACCAGATATCAAACTGAACTACTTCATATGTAAACAAATTCCACATATAGAGGGAAAGTAGAATAGTAAAGGAACAAAGAGCTTATTTGAATGGGCTTGTTTGTTGAGCCGTAAGTTAGGATTTCTAGCTTGTAGTTTCGGACCTAATAACAAGTACTTAAAAGCACCTATAATCTTACCTAAACACTATAAAGTGTCTTGAAAGGAGCAGCTAAGGAAATCTTCCCCAAATAGACTCTAAGTATGTAACATGTCGTTGATGATTTAATGATCATTCAGAGTATTCAATCTTGTAAATTCAATTCCTAGCCAATTATGCTTCAAAATGTGCATGAATATCCACCACAATCTTGACAAGAAAGTTTTTTCAGCTCCAACTTAATACTCAAAATATTTATAGACTAAAAATTATTAGTTTCAAAGACAACTTGTTCTTTTGATCTATAGAAAGAAGGCCTCATCGTGTTTTTGATATTTTCTAAAGCATAACAAAGATTTACCAGTTCACTATATTGTAAGTCCAACGAGGTACACAAATCTCTTAGAAAAAAAACAAGAGCGCAAACACATTCTGGACAAACATAGGAACCTTAGATGGTGAACTATAAATTGAACTAATTATATTAGTACTCTAATCTGGAAAGACTTTAACTAAATGGAAACAAAAGTGGTCTGTTAGGAACTTGAAATCAGCGACTACGACATTCTGCCGCAAGTTATGTAGATCGCGACCATTGACCATGTACGCATACAGTCAGTCACAAATAGGTATCCATAGCAAAATGATTTTCAATCCATGTCTATGAACTCATCAGTGAAAATATATCATATCTCTACGTGCTAATATTAACTAAAAGTGCAGAATTTAGGATGTACTAGTTAACATAAAAAATGAATCTTATCTTACCAATCCTTTAAGTAAAAAAAAAAGTTTCTGTTTAGAAAGCTCAATATTAAAACAGCCCCGTGACGATTTTGAGAAAAAAAACTAGGTTCGATGGAATGCTAAGGCAAAAATAGATTCAACTAATTTCACATATCTAAGAATATAATAGCATACTAGTTTCGACTTGACAAACTTCTTTAAAAGTAATCTGAATACTTTAGTTTCCCATACAACAAGAGTCCATATTTCTTTTGATATAACTCAATTTAAACATAGCAAACACTAACATTTATAATCACCACCCGTTCAGTGATAAGCTTTAAAACAAAGTATACAACTTAAATTTTGTCAACACATGAACATGAACCAGATTTTTTTGGATAAATCACCACAAGAAACAATAGTTGTACTTTGGACAGAAAACTAAAAAGAATTCTAACACGAAACTGAAGAGATTGTTAAAGATTAATCACATGTTCAACTAATTAAGTTAGCAGTTAATTTTCTTAAACTAATAACCTCTTTTAACCTGTTACAAACTGATTTCTAACTAAAATAAAACAGGACATATTTTAGTACACATTTAACACAGAGAATTAAAAGAAAAACGAAACAATCAATACTACTATAACCAATCCTAGAAACTGAACGAGATTACTGAACTTGTGTTTGGCAGCAAACTAGAGTTTTGACTTCAAAAGATTTCAACTTCGAACTTCCTCAAACTCAAATTTAAAACCGAAAATAGAAAGACAAGAAGATGTGATAACGTTCGAACTTTAAAAGCTTGAAGTGTGCTGTGTTTTCACTCTCTTTTCTGGGTAGTTCTCGATCAATTTTTTTATCGGTTCTTGGATTTTTGCTTGATTCTTCAATGTTTTATGGATGCCCTATAGATGGGAAAACGCCACCCTTTTATGGAAAAAAAAAAGCGGACTCCAAAATTCGGATTTGAAATCAAAATAACTCATTGGAAACAGAAAGCTGCTACTACATAGCAAGATCAACTTCACCTTTTTCAGAGTTAGAGCCGTTGGAACTATTTCGACCACAAATTCAAACTCTTTAAACAAAACACTGGCCAAAAGAGAGGTGTAAGTGTCGTAGAGATTTGTTTTTTTATTTTTAAAAAAAGGTGATGGAAGAGATATAAAGTTGATAGAAAATGGGGTTCTGATGGATGGATGGTGGAGATAATGTTGGAGACCGCTGGAAATTGTTATTCCGGTGGTCCATAGCCGTTCTTGGCAGAGGTTCATGGGAGATGGTGGTTTCTGGGAAAGGGAACGTTTTGGGGAAGAGGCGAGATCTAGGGAAAGAGGAAGACTAGGGGCGGGGGGTGTACTATTTAGGGAAAAGGCTTTGTCTTTTACCGACTCACTTTGGTCCGTCCAATCATTTGATCGGACGGTTAATATAAATCAAGAATAAAAAAGAAATGTGATATATATATATATATATATATAATAACTAATGGTAAAAGCTAAATTAATTAAAATCATCAAATTAAAATAGACGGCTGAGACCAAAGCTGAAGAAGCACAATCCATGTGCTCGCCTACGTGGCAAACACGGATTGGCCGGTTTAAAAAGACATCAATTGTCAAGTTTTGCTTAAATTAACTCATTTAAATTATAACCGTTTCTTTATTAAATAGTCATAATCTATTAAATTAAATATAATTATTTTGCAAGATTAGCTTATTTGACAAAATTAGTAATTCTTTAAAATAAAATTTGTATGAATTAGTAACTCATTAATTAATTAAGCTTCCTAATTTTGAATAATGTATAAAAAGTATTTAATTGCAACAAAGAAAAATTATATTTAGTAAAACAAAATCGAGTTAACCCTTAAGAATGATATTTATTTAACGTAAGATTACAAAAATGAGAAAGTAAGTAGTAATAATTAATTTTATAAGAAACTATATTTATGAAATAAATTTATCGAAAAAAATAAAAATATATTTAAAAAAATGTTCTCGTATTCTTACAAAAGTATTTTTTGTAACATATATATTTTATTTTTATTATTATTATTATTATTTACGGAATCTTAATTAATTAAATATGGAGAGCCAAAATTGGGTGTCAACACCTTGCCCCTTTCTTTGTACATGGAGGAGAGTAAAGAAGACGTGGACAAAGAAATATTGACACGATCCAATTTTGGGCCGCCAACCAAAATATGCTTTGAGCAACAACTTGACATGAAATGTTTAGGGCATTATGGCCAAACTCTGGCTTCTGAGCTGCCTACATATCTCAGGTTTCATGAGAAATCAAGCCATACGTAGTTCAAGAGTGTAGGAACATAGAAAATTTTGATTAAAATTTGCCCCAATATCAATTATGGTAATACTGAAATCTCTTGAGTGATGAGGTACGAAGATATTAGCACGAAAAGAGTGAATACGACCAAGCTCAAGATGAGGCTACCTATATATCTCGAGATATGAGAATCAGGTCGGATGTAGTTCTTAAGAATAATGAGAAATGCTCTGCAGCAATTTCTACTGAAGACCTATGGTAGAGAGGTGAATTTTCAAAAAATTCCCAGTGTCGAGTTATAATGATACTGAGACGTGAAAGGGTTATAAGCAAAATTTAAATCCCAACTTCAGAAAATCGAGTCAAGTTGAGTTTTGAAAGTGAATCCTTGACGTAACTAGTAATGCTTGACGTTCCACTAACTTGCCCTAGTTTGCTGCTTATAGGGAGTTCCTTGTTGTAATGCGTAGTCGTGCAAAAGAGGTAAAAGGGTGTTAAGTACCTGTTGCGCTTAAAAAATTATAAATTGAAATAATAATGTAAAGAGTAGAGTGTAGATGTTCAAACAATTATTCATGTCTCTGTTTTGTGTTGTGAATGTGATGTAGGTAAAGTAACTTATAATGTAGAGGCCTCCGACTGGCGGGATTGTTGTAATGTAAAGCCTTCGTCTAGCGAGGCAAAACTTGTAATGTAAAGCCTTTGACTAGCGGGGCGGTTGTAATGTGAAAGCCTTCATCCGGCTATGTAGGTCTTGTAATATAGAGCACCCAACTGGAGGGGCAAAACTGATAATGTAAAGCCTCCGAATGGCGGGGTTTTTTAATGTAACACCTTCATCTGGCAAGGCAAAACTTTTAATGTAACATTTAATTGTTGGTGTATGACAGTGTTCCTATGCATGCACGTCCCCGGTCGGTGGAGCTTCAATAACGTCTCTATGATGTAGTCTCCGATTGGCGGAGTGTTCCTTCTTTTGCTTATATACAGGCTCCGATTGGTGGAGTTCAGATGACGTCTGCTATGTATAGCCTCCGGTTGGTGGAGTTTGAAGATGTTTGCAATGTAAAACCTCCAATAGGTGGAGTTTAGGTGACATTCGCTATGCACGGCCTCCAGTTGGCAGAGTTTGACGATGTTTGCAATGTACAACCTCCAATTGATGGAGTTTAGGTGACATTTGCTATGTACATCCTCCAATCGATGGAGTTTGAGTGACATTTGCTATGTACAACCTCCAATCGAGTGGAGTTTGAGTGACATTTACTATGCACTACCTCTAATTGGTAGAGTTTAACGCTGTTAGACGACATTCTCCAATTGATGGAGTTTATTCAACGTAGTTAGACGTTGTTCTCCATTGGCGGAGTTGTTGACGAGGTCATATTACCAGCTCCAGTTGGTGGAGTTATTTTTGACAGAAAGTTGACTATCCTATTTTTCCTACGGGGGGCCCTTTTCTTCGGTATTTGATCCAGATCTTGAGGGTACCTACAAAGATTTCAATGAAATATTCTTAGATATAAGATTCAGGTTGAAGTGCTTGCAAGAAATAAAGTGGGGAAAGAATAGTTTTGCTCATGATTGTGAGAAGTCAAATGGCATCTCTGGTCATGCCCCGAGACTTGTTGTTATCTTTCTTTATTCCTGTTATCCTGCGCTAAAAAAATAGTTTGGGAGGGGGTGTTGATTTGTATCGACTCGCGGACTGAAGCCTCATCACTGAAATCCTTCAGTGCCTTCTTAGACCGCACATAGTTTCTTAACCTTAAGACTTGGTAGGTGGAAGAGTATAAAATCTTTTTGAAAAAGATTAGCATGTTCTTAATAAATAAGTATATTATGTGTATATATATATATATATATATAGTAATTCTCTATCGTTTTTAGATTATGACATGTTCCGAAGTCCATCAAGCTTCTTCATATCCAAATGTAGTCTTTCTCATAGTCTTGTCTTCTGACGATGCTTCTCTTGACTCTTTCATGAGATCCTTTATTTTCCAAAGATAAATACCTAAAGGAGGGTTTCCTACAGGTATGAGTGAACCTTTGAGGTTGCCTACGTATCCCCAAATAGGAATTAGGTATGTACGTAGTTCGAGGGTGGAAAAGTAAAAGAGAAAATATGCAATGTAATAACCGAGCCTGACTCAGGCTGCCTAGGTATCCAAATGGAATCAGGTCGTAACATAGTTCGATTACAGGGAAATAAATAAAAGTATGTAATGTAATGACCGAGCATGACTCAGGCTGCCTACGTATCCAAGCGGAATCAGGCCAGGACGTAGTTCAAATATAATAGAAATGTGAAAAAATATGAAGGGAAAAGTAAGAACATGTAATGCAATGACCGAGCTTGGCTCAGGCTGCCTACGTATCCAAGATGAATCAGGTCAAGATGTAGTTCAAATACAATAGAAACGTGAAAAATATGAAGTGCAATGACCAGGTCTGACTCAGGCTACGTATCCAAGCGGAATCAGGTCAGGACGTAGTTCAATTACAATAGAAGAGTAAAAATATGAATGGAAAAGTAAGAACATGTAATGCACTGATCGGGCCTGACTCAGGCTACCTACGTATCCAAGAGGAATCAGGTCAGAACGTAGTTCAATTACAATAGAAGAGTGAAAAATATGAAGAGACCAAATAAAACAAGGATTGCCTAGGTATCCCACCGATGGAATTCAGGTCGAGCGTAGTTCTAAATACATGGAAATGATGTTTTTGGGGTTTTCTAAGGGAGACCGGATCCGATGTGGGTTGCCTACGTACCCCAGCGTGGGAAGTCAGGTCTAGACGTAGTTTTGTTACATCTAGAAAATGCAAAAGTAGAAGAAATAAACACTAATCTTGAGGTTTTCAGATGTAGTATTTCTTGATGGCATCTGAATTGATTGGCTTTGTGCTCACTCTGCAATCCATTTCTTCTAAGATTATTGCTCCTCCAAAGATTACTCTATGAACCATGTAGGGACCTTTCTAGTTTGGTGCAAATTTCCCTTTAGCTTCACCTTGGTGAGGAAATATCTTCTTCAATACTAATTATCCTGGTGTGAACTCTCGAGGTTTGACTTCCTTTTTTAATGCTTTCGTCATTCTATTCTGATAGAGTTATTTGTGACAAACTGGATCCATCCTCTTTTCATCGATGAACATCAAATGTTCATGCCTTCTACGTTTCCATTATGCATCATCTAGAGCAACCTCTTGGATAATCCTTAAAGATGGTATTTCCACCTCGGCAGGTATTACTGCTTCTCAACCATAAACCAACACATAAAGAGTTTCCCCAGTGGATATTCTGATTGTGGTGCGATAACCGAGCAAAGCATATGGTAGTTTTTTATTCCATTGCATGTGACCGTCCAAAATTTTCCTTAAAATCTTTTTGATATTCTTATTTGCGGCCTCAGCTGCTCCATTCATTTGTGGCTGGTAAACTGTGGAATTTCGATGAGCAATCTTGAAACTTTCACATGTTTCTCTCATAAGATCGTTGTTGAGGTTGGTTGCATTGTCTCTTATGATTGATTTTGGAATTCCAAACTGACAAACTATATTGTTGCGAACAATGTCTACTACCACCTTCTTATTCACTGCCTTGTATGTTTAAGCTTTGACCCATTTTGTGAATTAATCGATAGCTACTAGGATGAATTGATGTTCATTTGATGTGGGAGGCTCTATGGGTCCAATAACATCCATACCCCAAGTGGTAAATGGCCAAGGGAACCCATCATATTGAGCTCGTTCGGTAGAACCCGTATAAAATCTCCATGCACTTGACACTAGTCTTGGGTGAGATTGGGTAATACTGACCTGTTTATGAAATTACGACTGCTCATATTCCAACTCCAATTGGGTTTAATGCTCCATCAAAGAACATCCTTCATCCATCAAACGACTCTGATATGTCTTCTCCTACAGTCAAAACTTCTTTGTAAGGGAAGTAGGTTGTGAGTGGCTTGTAATCCTGGTCCACCAGGTTTTTTGCGAGGTGATCAACCAAGGCTTGTCCTTTGATGGCCTTCTGTATCACGTACACAATATCAAACTCGCTCAACAAATTTTGCCACTTTGTCAGTTTACCTCTAGGCATCGGCTTCTGAAAGATGTACTTGAATGGATCCTTTCTTGAGATCAAGTACATGGTGTATGCATATAAGTAATGCCTAAATTTTTGCACGATCCAAGTCAAAGTGCAACACGTTTGTTCCAACAAGGTGTATCATGCCTCGTATGATCTAAACTTCTTGCTCAAATAGTAAATGGCATGCTCTCTTCTACCTGTCTCATCATGATGTACCAATACACACCCAAATGCATTATCCATGACAGATAAATACAATAGCAAAGGCTTTCCAGGTTTTGATGGGACCAATACTAGTGGGTTGGACAAGTAATTTTTGATTCTATCGAAAGCCTTTTGGCATTCCTCTGCCCATTTCATGGCGGCATCCTTCTTTAGTAATTTAAATATGGGTTCACAGATCACTGTGGATTGAGCTATGAACTGACTGATATAATTGAGTCTTCCCAAGAAACTCATCACGTCCTTCCTGGTCTTGGAGGTAGGTAGCTCTTGGATTGCCTTGATCTTTGATGGATCCAACTATATGCCTTTCCTGCTAATGATGAATCTCAATAGTTTTGCCGCGGGTACACCAAATGCACACTTTGCTGGATTCAACTTTAGATTATACTTCCGCAACCTCTCAAAGAAATTTCATAAGTCATCCAGGTGGTCTGAACTTCTCTTGGATTTTATAAAAACATCATCCACGTTCACTTCTATCTCCTTGTGGATCATATCGTGAAACAGGGTAGTCATGGCCCTCATGTAGGTTGCACCGGCATTTTTGAGACCAACTGGCATTACTCTATAGCAATACACCCCCATGGAGTGATAAATGTTGTCTTTTTCGCATCATCTTCATCTATCAAGATCTAGTGATATTCTGCAAAGCAATCAACAAATGATTGCAAATCATGTTTTGCACAATTATCAATGAGTATATAAATATTTGGAAGAGGCAAATTATCCTTAGGACTGGCTCTGTTGAGATCTCGATAGTCCACACATATTCTGATCTTTCCATCCTTTTTGGCACGGGCACAATGTTGGCTAACTATGTGGGGTAATTTGTAACCCTCACAACGTTCGCCTCAATCTGCTTAGTTACCTCTTCCTTGATCCTTAAACTTAAATCTGACTTGAACTTTCTTGTCTGTTGTTTAATGGGTAGACAAGTGGGATCAGTTGGTAATTTGTGCGAAACAATATTTGTGGTTGATCCTGGTATGTCGTTGTAGGACCAAGCAAATACATCAACATACTGCTTAAGCAACTCTATTAACTTTTGCTCTCTTTCAGCCTCCAAATATATGCTGACTTGTGTTTCCTTCACGATTTCCTCATCTCCTAAGTTGACCACCTTTGCTTCATCCATATTGGGTTTCTTCTGATTTTCAACTTGCTCGATCTCATGTGGTAGATTTTCAGGCATCATGCTTTCATCATACTCTCTGTGATCCTGTTTATCGCTTAGACTTTGCTTGATGTATTCGTTACATGTCATAACCACTGAACACTGATTTTTATTAATATGAGCACAAAAAAGTGTAAAAGGCAAGTAAAAAAAGGATAAATAGATATTTAAAATAACGAGATAATTTTTTAAAGAAAAATAAAGACTTCTTATTTCAAAGCATTCTAGCTTTTAGAAGAGGCATAAAACAAAAGATTAAGCATGATTCAAGCCTCAATTTGATCATGCAAATTTTAAAAATTAAAACTACTTTTCCACACTACCAGGACTCTTGTTGAAACAGGGACAGACTGATGGTCCAGTTCTGCAAGATTTCTCCAGGTTCGACATCACGAATGGTCAATTCACTGAGATTTATCTCTTCCTCTTCTCCAACCACGGCCCCGAACAAATTGCCTATTCCTTCTACGATTTCATCATCGCCTGCTTGATCTGGAATCAAAGCTTGTTATGGTACAAAGATTGTCTTTCTTGACCCGTGGTGGACTCTTCCCGAGGTAGGCTCATATTTGAGTCTGTTGGTGCCTCTCTGATGCTTAAGCTGGATTGGCTCAACTGTTCCATTGGACTAGGGTCTAAGTCCAGTCTTAGGCTGATACCCATACTTCAACATCTCTGACGCAACTATTTTTTCTGCACTTGACAATTTTGTATTATCTGGCTTTGCTTCCTCTTTGACCCTTATAGCTTGCATAATTTTCAAAGTGTGAAAAGTGGCCCCGTCTAACTCTTCTATGATTGGAACATAATTAATAGAATAGATGGGGTGATTGAGCTCCCCATGAATGGTAACTTATGTGCAACCCCACTCAAACTTTACACATTGATGAAGAGTGGATGGAACTGTTCTCGCCATTTGAACCCATGGTCTTCCCAGCAACAGGTTGTAGTTGGATGACACATCCATCACTTGAAATATGATGGGGAATTGAGACGGCCCTACTTGCAACGTGAGATAGATCTGTCCAATAACACTTCTTTGTGCTTCATCGAAAGCTCTAACTTTCACACGACTTTCCCTTATCTCTCCCATATTTACACCTAAATCTCTCAAGATGGTGAAAGGGCAGGTGTTGCATCCAGAACTACCATCAATTAGAACTCAAATCACAATCTTATCACAATATTTGATCACGATGTGAAGTGCTTTGTTGTGTTCAGCCCCTTCCGCAGGCAGCTCATCATCATGGAAAGAGATCTTGTTAGTTTCCACTATTCCTCCAATTGTTAAAGCTAAGGTTTCACTTGTGGTCTCTTTTGGAATGTTCACTCCATTTAACACTTCCATCAAAGCATTCCTATGAGCTTCAAAACTCATAAGCAGGGACAAAATGGATATGTGAGCTGGCGTTTTCTTCAACTACTCTTCGACTGAATAGTCTTTAATCTACATCTTCTTCCAAAATTTTGTGACTTCAACCTCGGTAACATTCTTCTTTGGATTCTGTTCTTTTCCAAGAACTCTTTGATTTAGATCCTCTGGGGCATAACACCTCCCCGACCTAGTCATTCCATGAGCCACGGTAGTGTCAATCATCTTTCCCTTGGCTCCTGCTCGATAGTCCCATGGGCCTGCTTTGGTGTCATACTCAAGTTTTATAGTTATTGCAGTGGTCACTAAAACTCTTAGGAAATATGTTTGGACAGTCAGAGGTTCCCTTAATTTAATAGTGATAACAGGTTATGTTGAAGATATCATGGCATCTGTTTCATCTATGTTTGGACAATCAGGGCCCTCATATTCTTCATCTAGATGGACTATGTTGACTTCCCGATTCTCATGATTTGGGAAGGGGTTGTTGTTTACATTGGGAGGTGCTGGAGTGTAATTGATTACTCCTCTCTTGATCAAAGACTCGATCTGGTTCTTTAACCATAACAATCTTATGTGTCGTGTCCTTGGATTCCCGAGTGGTAAGCGCATTGCTTGTTTCCATCAAAATTATGAGGGATTGGATCAGGAAGTTTTCCTTCAACTAGTTGCAGCACTCCCTCTGTCCTCAGCCTCTCAAACAATTGGGCATAGGGTTCGATAATGGGTGTGTAAGTGCGAGCATTTCTAGCTTCGAGATTTGGACGTGGTCTTGGTGCATATGCTGGTCTATTTTGGTTGATTGGTGCTTGGACATGGACATATGGTCTTGGAGGATTTTGGTATCCTAGTGCTTTGGGTGGATCATAGTGTGGTTGGGTATTATATAATGTATATGGGACATATGGAGTATGTGCAACAATTTGAGGGTTGTTAGGGTATCAGTGGGATGGGCCTCCATGTTGGTAAGTGACAGCTGAAACATCCTCTCTTTTCTTCTTGATGCCGCCAATGGAACCCGATTGTATTGCCCTATCTACAGCTTGCAATGCGACCATTGACTGAAATTTCCCAGATTTGACACATTTCTCTATAAAGTCTCCCATCTTGACCGATTCTGCAAACTTCTGGCCCATCATTGTCGTCATCTTGTCAAAGTAGATACCTTCTTGAGCTCTAATAAAGTAGCTAGAGAGCTCACTCTCATCCAGTGGTGGTTGGACCTGGAAGCCTAAGTTTAGATGGTTTCTTCTGTATGCTGGCCAAAGAGAATCTATCCATTGTGATTTCAGTATTGAATCTTAAACGAGTCATGAAATCCTCAGTAATTTCTTGCCAGTCACACCATTTACGAGGGTCCTGGTGTGTATACCCAGTCAGTGCTTCTACAAACAGACTTCAGATGAACAACTTCATTCTTAGCTTCTCATTTCTCCCTACACCAACTAACTTGTCACAGTATGCCCTTAAATGTGAGATAGGGTCACCCTTTCCATCAAACATGTCAACCTTTGGTGGCTTATATCCTACTGGCATGCTAATGTCTGTATGGATGCACAAGTCATCATAATAAAGGCTCTCCTTTCCCTAGTGAGTTGTAATATTTCCAACGCCTTTCTTAGACCAAAAAGTTGGGCTTTATCGATGCATCCTCTTTCAACCAACATCTTTCTCCATTTGTGCATATTGATCGACCTTGTACGGGATATTAACCATAGTCGGCGTTGTGAAGGTAGGAGCTCCAATGACATATACAGGTGGAACAGGTGGCTCATAAGGAGAGGCGACGTGTGCGTCAAGTATCTATTGCATTGTAGGTATGGTAGGGTCGCGAGTAGATAGGTTAAGAATAGTCCTGACTGGAGAATCTGGTGGGACTCAACCATGAGTGAGAGCATGTTGAGTTTGTTCTGGTTGATTTGGTGAGTTGGAAGAAGGCAAGTCAGCCTTTGGGAGGTAAATAAGTGTAATGACCTATTCCCGCAGTTATGGATAAGTCAATGGGGAAGGAATATGGCCAGAAAACTTCTGAGTAGTAACTTGGAAATTTCCAGCCTAGGCTAGACTTGGATGAAATCTGAGTCAGGTAAGGTCTAGGGTAATCCGGTAATGGATGGGGGATTTGATTATGAATTTGATCCTTTGAGTGGATAGCCAAGACGATAAGGAGCATGTACGGCTTTGTGGAATCGAATTCGGGCGGGTGTAACTCATGTAATTGATCTTAGCACGAAAGGGTGGTTTTAGAACATCAAGGTTTGAGGGTGTGTTGTGAAGTTGGGACTTGGAACACAAATTTCGAGTGTTTGTCTCCGTGCAACCCGCCACGGCGGGATTATTCCCGCAGTGGCAGGGCTGCTATGGCGAGCCAGTCGCGAGTAAAAATAGAAAAAGTCCCAAAAACGTTATTTTTTTTTGCAAACTTCGTTCATGGAGAGAAAAAGGGTGACCTAGGGCTATTTGTTCTTCTTTTTTTTCCCACTAATTCTCACGCTAAAGGTAATTCAATTACTCCCTTAATTCATAAACTGATTCTTAGAACTTAGAATCCTGGCTATTTATCCTTGGGGAGGGTTTTGGCTTGAATTTAATGGTGAAAAAAAGCCCTAGTTGGGTGTTAGAATCATGGAATTGGCCAAGGGTTAGTATTTGGATATAATTTGGGTTAACTAAGACACTATTATTGATCCTTTGCATTAATTACTTGTTTTAGACCAAGAACAAGCTGATAGACTCTGGAGAGGGAAGGCTCAAATTCCTTAAGAGTATTTAGGCTTGGTTTCGAGGTAGGTAATGGTTTGATTTCCCGTTTGTGTTATATATGCCTGCTAACTTATCCATTGTATTCATGCATGTAGGTGAATAGGGAAAGATGAGATGAATATGATGAAATGACTATTTGTGATTCTGTAGCATGCAATGAACCTGTTACCTGATTGTACGACACAAGTGTGTAAATCATTCATTGTGGTGTTGATTATGTTTGTGATTGTGGTTGATTGGATCGGGTGTCACATTCCAACATATAATAGGATCGGGTGTCACGTTCTGAAAAATATTGGATCGGGTGTCACGTTCCGTCACATTATTGGATCGGGTGTCACGTTCCATCACATTATTGGATCGGGTGTCACGTTCCGACACACAAATAGTTTGAGTGTGGGTTCCATGAGAGAACCATCATTGATTGTTGCATTTGAGATTGATATTGTGAAATTGATATATTCTTTCTGTATATGTGTGGTTTACTATGTCTCACTTACTGGAATAGCCACGTGATCCTACCAGTACACCGTTGTTTTGTGTACTAATACTACAGTTGCTCTTTCTTTGTTGAGTACAGGGCATCTTTAGGCGGCTATTGAGAGACCTCAGCTAGGAGATCACTGACTTGTCGAGTTCAAGGGCGAGCCAGTTCCTTCAGGCTACCATGGATTCATCTAAGATCTTAGTCTATTTCCTTCGGACTTAGACCTTCCAGACTCTTTACTTTATGTTTAGTTGTTTTGGGGTTGCATCCCCTTATCTTAGACCGTTTTGTTAAGTTTTGGTACAATGACTTTCAGGTTCTAGGGGTTGAATTTCCGTTTGTTTATGTTTGTTAACTTACTGAGTTTATGGGAAATTAACATTTAAATTGATTATTTAAACTTGTTCCACATCTTTAAATGCCCGTCTTTTGGTTAGTATTGTTTAGTTAGGTTGTAGTAATGGTTCTCCCACCGGGGGTTAGTGTGGGTGTAAATCACGGTGGTTTGGGTCGTGACAATAAGTGTCTTGAAAGTTGGGAAAGTGGTAGCTGACAGTTTGGCCAAGTCTCGCACTTAACATAATTCTTCCCTTAAGATCTCGAGTTCTTGTGCCATGTGATCCATTTTCTCATCATCTTGAATGTCTGTTATATTTCGAGAACCTTCAGGGTTCTCAATAGGTCAATTTTCCTTTTGATCGAAGGTTGTATCGTGAGTCATCCAGTTTTTAAGTCGACACAAATCAACATACTTGGGAATAAATGATGAACAAAAAGAAAAGAAAAGAAAGAAAAAGGGAAACCATGTTAGTTTGGGAGATATTGAAAGATGTAACAAATATGTAACACATATATACGCTAAGTTAGCATTATTCAAAATGCGTCCTAATATGGAGCCTCTTTTTGTTGAGGAAGGCCTACGTTGCAATTAGTTTGATGATAAATGATCCATTTAAACACATTTTGGATTTAGAGCAAACATAACTTCATTGATCAAATGTAGCCTAGCTATTACAATTAGGTAGGCGGTCATAAGACTAGGAAATGAAAGTACAGGGGTGGCCACAAGGCATAAAAGAGGGATAGGCGATATGACATTTTGAGGAGATATGAAAGAGTACAAAGAAGAAAGAGAATCTAGGGCCAGGTTGGAGCATCGTCATCGTCATCGTCATCGTCATCGTCCATATCATAATATGGCCCTGGGTAGTATTCTAGAAACTCTTCAGGGCCATGCTCAGGTGACATGTCTATCATTCCTCCATCTCTAGGGTCATAGATATTAGAACCCGTTTCAGAAACTTCCATGTGGTCTTTTCCCACCTCTTCTTCTGGTCTTCTTCAGGATCCTCTTTTAGGTCCTCCTCTAGATCCTCTTCTGGGTCCTCTTCTGGGTCTTCTTCTGGGTCCTCTTCCTCTTCTTCCTTAACCACCTGGATTAAATAATCGACGGAGCCTGGAACTACCTAATTGTACATGGGTGTAGTGAGTTCCATGTGAGGAAGCACTGATTATCTAACCCAATCGATCCATTGGTTATCTACAAACCCCCTGGTACCTATATACTCGGTTAAGCCATGTGACTCATAGTAGTCCGCAAAATGTAATACTTTGGCGTACACCAGCTTTCATCATCCATGTTTAAATCTACCATCTAATCCCATTCGGATTGCAAATTTCTTACCCGCCCTAGTGGTACTGGAGTAAAAGCATCCTCATGTAATGCCATGATCGTCCACAACGGAATGTCTTGGACAACTCCAAATTGCCGAATAACTCGAAGAGGCACATATGGTTGAATGCCTCCTAGACCAATTAACTCAATAAAGAACAAGTATCGAGTCCTTTAAAATGACAATCCCCCTATCAAAGAAAATTTCTAATGGATGGCCTCTCCCACAAGGTTGGTCAAAAATGTGTGCCACTTTTCCCCTCTTGTCGGTGCACCCGCCTAATATCGGAGATGATTTTCGTGGCTTTTAATCCTATCATGAGCATATATTTATTAATCCATCTGTGGATCACGACGATAAAAGCGTTCTATCTTCCAGATATGTAACAACAGATTGCATCCTCCGAAGAAGTTATGCCCTCTCGTGCAGGTTGACAATGAACGAAATACCTCGGCGAGAATCATGTGTACCAAGGAATATATTTGTGGATTGTAAAAAAGGCTCATAACCATCGGTAAAATATTGATATCGATGGAATGAAACCTCATCAGGAAGACCATGGCCCCCAAGAAGGCCATCACAAAGACTCTTGGTCTCAAACGTACCAATTCTCCATGGGTGCATGCAAATTCTTGCTGATGTTTCACATGGCCTTCAAGACGCCCAAACCTCTTAAAAGGTGGTCTAGCTTGACCTTTCCACTCTCCACATATCTTAAAGATGGAAAGATATTGATACGTCCAAACTTACACCTCACTTAAGAAGTATAAGCGGTCGAAGTTAATTATAGAACTTAACTGGAGTTGAGGTCTATCCCACAGGTAATTTACAGCAGACATAAACTTACTAACGCTTATATTCAGTTATGGTAAATATTTCCAAAAGAAATGACTCGTGAAGAGTAAATATTGGGTTGTTTTGAATTCAAGTAACCAATTTCTGTTAAAGTTGAATGTTAATATTAACGAACAATAGTTTCAAGATTTGATGTTTGATTTAGAGAGACTAGGATTGTGTTCCCCATGACCGTTAACTTATAACTCGAATTCTACACGAATAATGATTTATTGTCAACCTCATACGTTCATAGCAAGTTATGTACATCTAAAGGCCTTTTAGCCATATTAGACGACTTTTACTCATCTCTTATCGGTCTTAGAGTGTTTTGGATCTTACCCTTGCATACTTGTTAAGAAGATTATCCTCTCCTGAGCTCGAATCTTTAAAACAAGTTAGTAGAATTTTTTTCGAGATTTTCTCAATCATCACTTTTCTCTCGAACAAGTGATGAATACAAGCATATTCTAATGTGTACACTCATTAGAAAACATTCATCATGAATATAGAAACAACATATGCGGTTATTAATCAAAAGTTACTCATGTTTGAATCCAACGTTAAGCTTTAGTCATCGTTCCCACAATCCTAGCTATGGTGTTTAGCCGCTCATATTCTTAATGAAACAAACAGTAGAGATTATTGAAAGAATAATGAAGTAAACTTACATTAATTGCAAAACCAAAATCTTCTTGATTATGACAACTAAATCAAGATCTCAAAATTTTTATCTCCAATGTTCAACCAAAAGTATGTCAAAAAGGAAATTATCGTTTTCCCCACCAAACTTTTCTTAGAGTTTCGATGATAAAAAATAGAATAAACCCTAATGAATTTAAAATAGTCTTAAAAAAGAGTCCTACATGGAGTAGGAAACATCACAGTCGACTCAACTTACAATCAAGGAAACGGTCCGTGAGAAGGATCACGGCCCGTTAACCCCCTCGTGAACCCAAACTTGAACAAAAAGTTGTCAATCTTTACTGCAACTTCTTCACGAGCTACTGTACGACTCGTGCAGTGCACCACGACCCATCTAGGGCCTCGTCTTGTTATAATTCAACTTATTCCTTCCAGATCACTTCTATGAGCATCTTCACGGCTCGTATAGTGCACCAGGGGTCATCTCAAGCCTTGCCTTGTTATACTTCAACTTCATTCCTTCCATCAATTGATTCTAAGTTTTTTTACCTGCACATTAGCAAAAGACCCATCATATCCACATAAACATGCTCGACTTCTTACATTAATCCTTTGTTTTGGGCGTCAAATGTGCTATGAGTTCACGATACATCAACACCCTCAACTTAGAACCAGTTCTTTTCCTCAAGCGATGAAGAAGGCCAACATCTGATGCTCAAATACATAGGATCACTATCACAGATATGCAGCTGCTATTTCCACAACACTTACATCCAATATCATCTATTTAACATGCAAGGATCAATGGACGACATTCTATTACACAGTCGGTCATGCTTGTACTAGTACCAACTATTAGCTAACTTAAACAAACTAGCGAATGCAAACATAGTGCACTCACCACAAAGATATCTCTCACACATGATATTTGGGACTGGCGAATACTCTCACTCTCCAAAATAACTTCTAACACTGCAAGTATACAGACCATAGGCTTGCCCTTATCAAGTCTAAGAAAAACAGGTACAACCCCGGAAACTAAAAATCACCAAAGTCTAAACATATAGTCTGAGTCCGAAAAGAATGGACTAAACTAAGGAGGGATCCATGGCAGCCTGAAAGAACTGGCTCACCCTTGAATCCGGTCTTGATCAATGATCCCCTAGCTGAGGTCTACCAATAGCCGCCTGAAGATGCCATGTACTCAACAAAGAACGAGCAAGTGCAGTATCTACACAACCACAGTGTACTGGTAGGATCACGCGGCCACTCCAGTAAGCGAAATACAAGCAAACAATCACAACACAGTAAACACACATATAAAGAATGCGTAGTTCAATTATCATTTCAGGAGCAACATACGAATTCCCAATATCAATGACAGGTAGACATGAATGTAATAATCACAAGTGGTCCTCTCATGGAACCTACTCCCAAACTGTTGGTGTGTTGGAACGTGACACCCGATCCAATATAAATATGTCGGAACGTGCCACCCGGTTCAATATATGTGTCGGAACGTGACACCCGATCCAATATATATATCGGAACATGACACCCGATCCAATCAGTACAACCACAATCACGACCACACCATAATTAATAGTACACATAGTCACACGGTTAGGTAACAGTTCATGGCATGTAATTGTTCACACATAATCATTTCATTAGATTCGATTCACATTTCCCTATTCACATACACACATGCATACAATGAAGTAATTAACCGGAATATATCACACAAACAGGAAATCGAACCATCACCTACCTCGAAACCAAGCTTGAATCCTCCGAAGACACTTGAGCCTTTCCTTTCTGGATTCTTTCAACTTGTTCTTGGTCTAAAACAGTTAAATAATGCAAGGATCAATAAACAAGGCCTAATTTACCCGGATAATAATCAAACTATCAATCCAAGACCAAACCCAAGATCCTACTGTTCAATTAGGGCTTTTCCCACTATTAACTTCAGGACAAAACCCTCCCCCAACGATCATTACCCAATATTCTAAGTTCTAAGAATTGAATTACGGATTAGGGGAGTAATAATCTTACCTTTGGCGCTAGAATTTGTGGAAAACTGTCAAGAACTCCCGTGGGTCGTCCCTTAGCTCTCAAGAATGAAGTTTTGCAGAAAATAAAGATTTTGGGATTTTACCCCGATTTAAGTCGCGACTGCCCTGCCCTGGCGGGCCCCAACCCGCCACATTGGCCTCTCCTTGGCGGGATTAATCCCTCCCCGTCGGCTTGTATGGAGACACAAAACTTGGAATTTTAGTCCCAAGCTCCCATTTCGCAACACACCTTCAATCCTTGACGTTCTAAAACTACCCTTTCACGCCAAGATCGGTTTCAGGAGTTCTATTCGCCTGAATTGGATTCCGTAAAGATGTATAGGCTCCTTAACGTCTTGGATATCCACTCATGTGATTAAATTCATAATTTAATGCCTCATTCATTACCTGGTTTCCGTAGACCTCACCTGACTCAGATTTCATCCAAGTATGGACTAGGCTAGAAAATTCCAAGTCACTACTCAAAAGTATTCTGGCCCAAATTCTTTCCCCATTGGATTTTTCCATAATGATGGAGACCGATCATTACTATAGATACTAATTTACCCATCACTCGTCCCCGAGTGATAAACTGGGAAAAACTAGCTAAGGTAAGAGTAGAGTAGTACCTGAATCATCGAATAACTGGGGATACTTGTCTCACATGTCCTGTTCTATCTCCCAAGTAGCTTCCTCAACCGGATGATGTTTTCATTGAACATTCATCGACTTTATCTCATTGGTCCTCAACTTCCAAACATCGCGATCAAGAATTATAACCGGATCATCCTCATACTGAAGGTCTTTGTCTTACAAAACTGAGTCCCATTTTATGATGTAATCCCCGTCCCCATGTCCCCATGATACTTCTTCAACATGGACACATGAAACACCGGATGGACCCCAGATAGGCTAGGCGGTAAAGCTAACCTATAAGCCATTAGCCCTACACAGTCAAGAATCTCAAATGGTCCAATGTATCGAGGACTAAGCTTTCCCTTCTTGCCGAATCTCATCACCCCCTTCATGGGTGACACCTTAAGAAGAACTTGCTCACCAGCCTGAAATATCATGTCCCTTACCTTACGGTCTGCATACTTTTTATGTCGACTCTAGGCTGCTAGAAGCTTAGATTGGATGCTTCTCACCTTATCTTGAGCATCTTTCACCAAATCGACCCCCAAAGGTTTCATATCTCCAGCCTCAAACCACCTTATGGGTGATCTACATCCCCTCCCATAAAGTGCCCCGAACGGGGCCATGTCTATGCTGGAGTGGTAACTAGTGTTATAGGAGAACTCACACAAAGGTAGGAACTTATCCCAATGCCCTCCAAAGTCAATCACGCATGCCCTCAACATGTCCTTTAACACTTGAATAGTTCTCTTGGACTCTCTGTCCGTTTGTGGATGGAAAATTATGCTAAAAGTGAGTTGAGTGCCCAACTCCTCATGCAATTTTCCCCAAAACATGGAAGTGAACTACGTACCACGGTCCGAGATGATAGAAAGGGGAACCCCATGCAGCCTCACTATCTCCTTCACATAAACCTTAGACAACTGTTGCGCATTATAATCTACTCTGACTAGAATGAAGTGAGCTGACTTAGTCAGTCTATCAACCACCACCCAAATGGAATCAAACTTCCCCAAGGTCTTGGGAAGACCGACCACGAAATCCATAGCTATCATTTCCCACTTCCATTCCGGAATTGGCATTCGCTGAAGCAAACCTGCAGGTCTTTGGTGCTCATACTTTACCTGCTGACAGTTTTGGCACGTAGACACAAACTCAGCTGTGTCTTTCTTCATGCCAGGCCACCAATAAAGTCATTTCAAATCTCGGTACATCTTGGTCACACCCGGATGAATGGAATACCGGGAACCATGGGATTCTGTCAACACCTTCTGAATCAAGTCATCCACTCGGGGAATACAAATTCTTCCCTTAAAACTGAGCACACCCCCGCATCAAGAGTCGCATCTTGTGCCTTTCCAGACACTGTCTTCTTCCTGAGCTCATTTAAATTCTCATCCTCAAACTGTTTGGCCTTGATCTCCTCAATGAATGTGGACTTAACCTCAATGCTGGCTAGCACCCCACCTTTTCTTTGAGATGCCCAACTACATGAACTTAGACTCCAAGGTTTGAATCTCCTTGGCCAAAGGTCGCTTGGATACACCCAAGCAGGCTAGACTACCCATACTCACCGCCTTCTGGCTTAATGCGTCTGCCACCACGTTAGCCTTACCCAGATGATACTGGATGGTAACATCATAATCCTTGAGTAACTCCATCCACCTTCACTATCTAGGATTCAGGTCCTTCTGAGTGAATACATGTTGTAGACTACGGTGTTCAGTAAATACCTCACACTTGACACCATAAAGGTAATGCCGCCAGATCTTGAGGGAAAACACTACCGCTGCCAACTCCAAATCATGTGTCAGGTAGTTTCTCTCATGCACCTTCAACTGCCGCGATGCATAAGCTATGACATTCTTATCCTGCATCAACACAGCACCCAAACCCAAATGTGAAGCATCACAATAAACAATGAAATCTTTACCTTCCACCGGTAGTGCCAGAATAGGTGTTGTGGTCAGAAGAGTCTTCAGCTTTTGAAAGCTCTCTTCACATTTGTCAGTCCACTCGAAATGTACCTCATTTTTGGTCAACTTTGTCACATGCGTGGCGATAGAAGCATAATTCTTCACAAACCGATGATGGTAGCTGGCGAGCCCCCACAAAACTCCTAATTTTAGTCACAGAACTAGGCTGGACCCAATTCTTGACTGCTTCGATCTTTTGGGGATCTACCACTACCCCTTCCCTTGAAACCACATGTCCCCAAAAGGCAACTGAAGTCAACCAGAACTCACACTTGGAAAATTTGGCATATAAATTTTGTCTCCCAAAGACACCCAACACAATACGAAGATGGTTGGCATGCTCTTCATTACTCTTCGAATAAACCAAAATGTCATCAATAAAGACGATAACAAAAGAATCCAGGAATGGTTTGAACACACCATTCATCAAACCCATGAAAGCTGCAGGCGCATTGGTCAACCCGAACGACATCACTAAAAACTCATAGTATCCATAGCGGGTCCTGAATGCCATTTTTGGTACATCCTTAGGCCTAATCTTTAAGTGATGGTAACTAGACCTTAGATCAATTTTAGATAAAACTGACACACCCTGCAACTGGTCAAAGAGATCATTTATCTGAGGCAACAGATACTTATTTTGAATGGTGACCCTATTCAACTGTCGATAGTCTATGCACATCCTCATACTACTATCGTTTTTCTTAACAAACAAGACAGGAGCACCCCACACGGAAGCACTAGGACGGATGAAACCTTTATCCAGAAGATCCTAGATTTGAGCTTTAAGCTCTCTCAATTCTACCGGGGCCATTCGATAAGGAGGAATGGAGATGGGGTGAGTACCAGGTTCCAAGTCAATGCAGAAATCTATATCCCTATCCGGAGGCATACCAGGCAAATCGGTAGGAAACACTTCCTTGAATTCAGCCACTACAGGAATAGACTCAATAGATCAATATCCCGAATATAAGCCAAATACGCCAAACACCCCTGCCCCATCAGTTTCCTAGCCCGGATGAAAGATATGACCTTAGCTGGCTTAGGCTTGTACACCCCTTCCCACTCTAACTTTTCCCTACCTAGGATCTCTAGAGTCACAGACTTAGTATTACAATTAAGCACAGCATAATAGGGGGACAACCAAGTCATGCCTAAGATTATATCAAAATCAGCCATATCTAGAATAACCAAATCAGCCCAAGCTTGAAAACCCATAAACATAACAGGACAAGCATGATATACATGGGTGACTATGACGGACTCTCCAACTGGAGTAGAAACATGGATGGGGGCATTAAGTATATCACAAATCGCATCAAATCCCAAGGCAAACTGAAATGACACATATGAATAGGTAGAACCCGGATCAAATAAAACAGTAGCCATCTGGTCACAGATAAGAATAGTACATGTGATCACTCCATCAGATGCCTCAGCCTCGGTCTTGCCCGAAAAGAAATAAAACTGAGCCCTGTCATCTTGACGGGAAACCTACTTACCTGGCCTCACTGCTCCTCTACCTGCATTACCTCCACGGCCCTAATGATTCCCTCCCCGCCCACTTTGTGGACGGTCTCTACCATTATTACCGCTGCCCGCGGGTACCACTTCTCTGGTCTGCTACTACACGGGGTCATACATGCGCGGATGGGGACAATCTCTCCTCATATGACCAGGTTCTCCATAATTGTAGCAACTGCGGTCAAAAGATGGCCTGCCGCCAGCCGAAGATGTGACTCCCTGGCTATCCTAAATAAAATTATGCGGTGGAGTTCCCAAGTAACCACCTGTAGAAGCGGGCAAGGCTGACTAAATTGGCTGGGCTGCAAGTGTCAGCCTACCTGAACCTCTGGAGTAGGACCACTGGAAGTTACCGGTGCTCTTGGGCTTTTTAGCCAAGGCCTTGGCCTGCCCATCACGTCGAACTCCTTCCACTTTCTTCACAAAATTTGTCACCTCATTAAAACTTTTTCCTGCAGAGGTCATGTGAATAGACAATACATGTAATTCAGGGTTTAATCCCTTGATGAATAGACGAATCCTCTCCTCCTCTGTAGTCACCAATTGTATAGCATATCTAGACAAGGCATGGAACTTAACCTCATAAGCAGCTACAGTTATACCACCCTGCTCCAAGGCCATGAACTCATCCTTCTTGCGATCCCTGGGGCACATACTTTTCCAGAAATAAAGCATGGAACTGCGTCCAAGTGAGTGGGGGGAAAACTGGCTATCTACATTCCACATAGGCCATCCACCACTACTTAGCCTCGCCTTGAAGCTGGAAAGTCACGAACTCTACTCCATGCTGGTGTACAATGCCCAACTTGTGAAGCCTCTCATAGAAATCCAAAATGAACTCATAGGCATCCTCACTCTCAGAGCCATGGAACACAGACGGCTTCAGCTTCAGAAACTTAGTCAACATCTCATGCTCAATACCAGTCATCACAGGACCCAATAGGGGACGGAAGAAGGCATCAGTGCCTAATACTCTACCTACCTTGGGACTGTAATAGCAATGGGGGGTTGACTGGAGGCTGAGTCGCTTGCACTGTGGGAAGGACTCCAAGGCCGACCAACCCCTTCAGAAAAGTCATGATCTGCTGAGCTAATACTGGGTCTAAGGGAGGAATACTTGTAGCCTCCGCCTGTGTATCCCCTTCTAGTCCAACATCTTCCTCGTCCTCGATCTCCACATTCTCTCCCATCTCTTCTTGGGGTGCGGAAGGGGCCTCTTCCCTAGGAGAGTTTTCAACTAGGCCTCCACTCCTAGCAGGTGCTACCCTTCCTCGGCCTCTACCCCTTCCTCTTACTCTACCCATGCCTCGACCGCAGCCTATTGTTTTGGGCTCCTTAGCAGGCTCATTGATGCGAGCTACGGGCCTGATGCCATTGTATCACGTGTTAACCATCTGCGGACAGAAGAGTGAAAGAGATTAGATACCAATTTGGATCACCAGATACCAATTGGAATCAAGTCATAGCACGAAAGGAGAAGAAGACAGAGAGATTTCCTAAAGTCCTATAGCCTCTCGAAGAAAAGTACAAACGTCTCTGTACCGTTCCACAAGAATCTACTAGACTCATTTTTGTACAATTAGATCAACGAACCTACGGCTCTGATACCAACTTTGTCACGACCCCGACAGCCGTGATTGGCACCCACACTAACCCTCCGGTGGGAGAACCATTACTACAACCAGACTAAGCAACTTAAAGAACCAAAGCATTTAAAGATACGGAAGTAGGTTTAAATGACTAGTAAACATGGAGTTCCCATAAACTCCAAAGGTTTTAAATAAACAACTAAACAAAACTATTGTGGAAATTCAACCCCTAGAACTGAAAGTCATTGTACCAAAACTATGTTAACCAACAAGTCTAAGAAAAAGGGGTACAACCCCGGAAACTAAACATCAACAAAGTCTAAACATATAATTTGAGTCTGAAAAGAATGGACTAAACTAAGGAGGGATCCATGGCAGCCTGAAAGAACTGGCTCACCCTTGAATCCGGTCTTGATCAATGATCCCCTAGCTGAGGTCTTTCAGTAGCCGCCTGAAGATGCCCTCTACTCAACAAAGAACGAGCAAGTACAGTATCAGTACACAACCACAGTGTACTGGTAGGATCACGCGGCCACTCCAGTAAGCGAAATACAAGCAAACAATTACAACACAGTAAACACACATATAAAGAAAGCATAGTTCAATTATCATTTCAAGAGCAACATACGAATTCCCAATATCAATGACAGGTAGACATGAATGTAATAATCACAAGTGGTCCTCTCATGGAATCCATACCCAAACTGTTAGTGTGTCGGAACGTGACACCCGGTCCAATATATGTGTCAGAATGTGACACCCGATCCAATGTATGTGTCGGAACGTGACACCCGATCCAATCAGTACAACCAAAATCACGACCACACCGTAATGAATAGTACACATAGTCACACGGTTAGGTAACAGTTCATGGCATGTAATTGTTCACACATAATCATTTCATTAGATTCGATTCACATTTCCCTATTCACATACACGCATGCATATAATTAAGCAATTAACCGGTATATATCACACAAACAGGAAATCAAACCATCACCTACCTCGAAACCAAGCTTGAATCCTCCTAAAACACTTGAGCCTTTCCTTTTCGAATTCTTTCAGCTTGTTCTTGGTCTAAAACAGTTAAATAATGCAAGGATCAATAAACAAGGCCTAATTTACCCGGATAATAATCAAACTATCAATCCAAGGCCAAACCCAAGATCCTACTGTTCAATTAGGGCTTTTCCCACCATTAACTTCAGGCCAAAACCCTCCCCCAACAATCATTATCAAAGATTCTAAGTTCTAAGGATCGAATTACGGTAGGGGAGTAATAATCTTACCTTTAGCGCTAGAATTCGTGGAAAACTGTCAAGAACTGCCTTAGGTCGTTCCTTAGCTCTCAAGAATGAAGTTTTGTAGAAAATAACGATTTTGGGGTTTTTTTCCGATTTAAGTCACGATTGCCCCGCCCTGGCGGGACTAATCCCGCCTCGGCGGCTTGCACGGAGACAAAAACTCAGAATTTGAGTCCCAAGCTCCCATTTCACAACACACCTTCAACCCTTAACGTTCTAAAACTACCCTTTCACGCCAAGATCAGTTTCAGAAGTTCTACTCGCCCGAATTCGATTCTGTAAAGTCGTACAGGCTCCTTAACGTCTTGGCTATCCACTCATGTAATCAAATGCATAATTTAACCCCCCATTCATTACCATATTTCCCTAGACCTCACCTGACTTAGATTTCATCTAAGTCTGGACTAGTCTAGAAATTTCCAAGTCACTACTCAAAAGTTTTCTGGCCCAAATTCTATCCCTATTGGCTTTTTCCATAACGACGGAGACCGATCGTTACACATATACCGTTTCGGGGTATAGAACCTTTCAACTAAGTGGATCCACTAAGCAATAAGTTCTAAAAAGTATGATCCCTTACCCATGTTGGCAGACATGGTTTATGAGGATTTTGAATTGTCTAAACTCATCCACATATCGGTGCTCAATACTACTCCCAATAAATCTATACTCATGCTCAAATGTATAAAATATACTATTTCTCTGTTTTGAGGTAATTACTTAAAATACCCTCCTAAAGAGTTAATGCTCTGAAGTGTTTCTGAACTCATAAACTCGTTTAGAAATCATAGTTTCTCTTTCTCAATGTAACAAAATGATACATTTGGGACTACTTAGTTCCCTTATACTCTTTCTCGAATCATTTTTCAGACTCTCTCTCAAGACTCCTCTTTGCTTTCTCAGAACTCAGTTTTAAACATTTATGTTTGCTTAAAAGAATCTCAATAAGAACACAATGAATACTCATGGATAGGGTTCATGCTGAAGAATACACATGAACAGTCAACTCAATAAATCTCAATGCACAATATACAACAATTCAATAATTAGGAATATAAATTCAATAATTAGGTGCTCAAGAACTTAGAACTCAACATCAACTCATCTCAAGAATACTCAAACCTAAGGATCAAACCCTAGATTACTATTTTACTAATTTAAAAGTAGATGTAGGGCGTGAGGACGAACTAGTCCAACACTATGATAGCCTTACATACCTGGAAGAACAAAGTTCTTGAAAAATCTTGAAGAAAAACTTGATTGGAAGACTTGAAACCCTAGCTTGAAGAAGAAATATCAAGAAAACCTTTCTTGAGATTCTTAAATTAGTTTCTTGAAAACTCTTGAAGAAGAATCTTGAAAAAAAGATTGAGAGAATCTTGAAAAAAAGATTGTAAGAATCTTGAATGGAAGTCTTATATTTTGATTTCCTTCGAGTTTTGTCTTATGGTTTGAGTGAGAATAGAATGGGGGAATAAGAGATGAAAATCTGATTTATTTGGGCCTTTTATTAGTCAAGAAATTCACTTAGGATTTTCTTAGAGGTAAAAAAATAAAAATGACACTTTTTTAATATTTTTCCGTCGGCTAATTCGTCATTACACTGTATCAGGTTACTAAAATGATCATAACTATTTACTCAGAACTAGGATTGACGTAAAATTGGTGGCGTTGGAAAGAAGATTCAAATATCTTTAATTTGATAGGTTATGGGTCACCTAACTCTTTAAATTCTAAGAGATATGGTTGTTTGAAGTTGACTCAAGTAAAATCTTATATAGAAACTCAAAATCGGTAAGAAAGCTTTCAACTCAATTTTGTGTACGAGATTCGGGTAACCTTAATTGATATCCAAAATCATTCTCACACTAAACAATTGACCTTAGCACCTAATAACAACTAAGAATCCATCGGCACGACCTTATACATAAATGAAGAATAGTTCAGGTATTAACTTAAAAAATTTCGGGGTGTAATAACTTGATACTCTTAGTAGAATCTTGATATATTTGAAATATAGTTTAATTGTTTAGCATATTTTATCACATAATCAGCATAACGCATAGTCAGGGTACGATGCATACAGTTCTACTATGATCAACAACTAATGAATTCATTATAAAACATACTACAAGTTACCTATTTTACACTAACTAGTATCAGTCTATCTTAATTTTTGATAAAAGAATGTATCTATATTATTATTTACACCAAATCAATAATAGCATAACATGCATTTTTATATATTTTTATTTATATAATTATAATTAATTAACGTACAGTTTTGTTTAATTATCATCATCAACATACTCAGAATAGGAGTGTACAAAGACCTTAACTCTACCTCGGGTTGAAAAGATATTTTGGATAGATCCTCGACTCAAGAGAAAAAAATATTCTAAACGATTCAAAAATGAAGTAACAGAAGTATAAAAAAATAGCATATAGTAACTACAATAACATAATATGATAGTCAAAGAACAAGGATAATAACAAAAGTTGAAAGACCAGAAACTACAGAAGAAATACTATAACTATTATTATGAACGGATACCAATACAATGCATGCTAGCTACTAACCCACAATCCTAAGTTGTTTCTTCTACAATCTTCTAGCTAAGGTCATGTCTTCGGTAAGCTGAAATTGTGTCTGTGTGACATGTCATGTCTAATCACTTCTTCCCAATAATTTTTCGGCCTACCTCTACCTCTCCTAAAATCATCCATAGTGAGTGTAGCATCTCACACCTTCGCACTAGGACATCCAGACATTTCTTCTTCTCATGTTCGAACCATCTCAATCTCACTTTTCTCATCTTGTCTTCGATTGAAACATTCCGTGTATAATTATAATCAATATATTAAATAGATTTTTTAATAAAAAATAAAAATAAAATTTTGCTGCCAAAAAAAGGGGGAGAAAAGACACTTTTCTTTAATGCAAAAGTTAGCTTTGTTTGTAAGCAGAAAAGGATAAGTATCACATCAGTTGCTGCCCACCCACCACAAGTAAAGCGATTAAGTAAACATGGAGCTAACAGCAGATGAGCTCAAGACATATGACGGATCAGATCCATCAAAGCCAATTTACGTGGCAATCAAAGGTCGAATCTTCGATGTGAGCGCGGGTAATTCGTTCTATGGTCCCGGTGGGCCTTACTGTATGTTCGCCGGAAAAGATGCAAGCAGAGCACTTGCAAAGATGAGCAAGAACGAAGAAGATGTTACTCCATCTCTTGATGGGTTATCTGAAAAAGAAATGGGTGTTCTCAATGATTGGGAGACCAAATTCGAAGCTAAGTATACAATTGTTGGAACTGTGATTTCTTAATTACTTTTGGATCTGGGAATTATGAATAAATATAGGGTTTCCTATTTGCCAGATTTCTCATGGATCTGTGTTTGTGTAAAGACAAAATTAACGTGTGCAATGACGAATAAATTTTACCCTTGAGATTG
>JAJONR010004758.1:0-47082 GCA_029582245.1 Solanum etuberosum | reverse complement strand
CCCCCCCCCCCCCCCCCCCAAAAAAAAAAAAAAAAAAACACCCCTTACCCCCAAATTTTTTTATACCCCAAAATTAAAAAAAAAATACATTTTAGACCTATTTTTTAACTATAAAAATCCCCCGTCCCCCACCCTTTCATTATTTACTCACACAAATCTTCTTGTTCATCATCTACTCTCTCAACTCTCAAGTCTTCTACTCTCTATTAAATTGTTAATTTTATTAGTTTGTTTTGTGAATTATTTTGGAGCAATCTTCAAGCTTCAAGTTTCATCTATCAATTTTTTGGCTTTGGGTTATACACGTCTACTTTTATGCAGACGTTTGGTATATTCGTTTCAACTTTCATATCTTTACTTATTATTTTTTTTGCATTTAATTTTTGTATTTGATAACACTCAGATGTCTTTCTTAAAACCAATTAAAAGGGACAGCGGTCGTAGTCAATAAAAATACTCAACTAAGAGTTGAGGTTAAATCTCATAGAAAATGGTATGTCGTAGAGAATTCCCATCAAGAAATTTGGATTGTAAACTCATTCATTTGTATTAGTTAAATCAAGTGGGTGGATGATTCCACCAATTTAATAAAAGATTTGGTATTCAATTGTCACAATTAAACAAAAATTTCGGAGAATTCAAGAGTTAACAAGCAATTTAGGGGTGTGGGAATTGGAAATCGATGTCACATAGGGGTAATTGTGTTGCTCTATAGTGATGAACATTCATGAATAGGCTAGGTCATCTTCAATGATGAAAATTATCTTTCGATCTCAAAGCATCTATGCATAAAATCTCCTTTCCGTCTCATCTATATGTCAATCTAAACAACCCAATGTCTTACTCTATTCTCTCTTTCGATGTAGAAGTAGGGCAAATGAATCCGACCCCTAACCTCTATTTTCAAGAAAGTTACCGACATCAAATATAAATTTCTAGAATTGGGTTAATTACCCACTTCAATCAATCTCTTTCGAGCATCGTCCGAAGATCGGAAGTAGGAATTAAGTTTGCAACCTTAACCCAAAAATTAACTCTATGCTAATTAGCCCAAATTCACGCATGAACAACAGCAAAATAGAGCATAACACAATACCTACTACATTAAATCAACACCCAACCCCATAATTACACTCCTAGATCTTGGGGTTTTAGTCACCCATCAGAAAAGGCAAAGAAAATATACCTTCCATGAAAGGAGTCATGAGTACTATGAAATTAAGAAATTACAAGCAAACACACTTTGGATTCAACTTCAATGTAACGACCTGATTTCCGTCGTTAGGGAAAAGCCAATGGTGAAAGAATTTGGGTCAGAAAACTTTTTGGTAGTAACTTGGGAATTCCTAGCCTAGTCCAGATTTGGACGAAATTTGAGTCAGTGAGGTCTAGGGAAATCTGGTAATGAATGAGAGATCCAATTATGAATTTGATCACATGAGTAGATAGCTAAGACGTTAAGGAACCCGTACGAATTTACGAAATTGAATTCGGGCGAGTGGAACTCCCGAAACTGGTCTTAGCATGAAATGGTAGTTTTTGAATGTCATAGGTTGAAGGTGTGTTGTGAAATGGGAGTTTGGAACTCAAATTTTGACTCTCTATTTCCGTGCAAGCCGCCAGGGTGGAAATTATCCCGCTAGGGCGGGGCTGTTGTAGCGGGATGGGGGTCGCCACAACAAGATAGTCGCGACTTAAGTCAAAAATAAACCCCAAAAACGTCATTATTCTGCAAACTTCGTTCTTAAGAGTTAGGAGACGACCCCAGGAAATTTCTTGACAGTTTTTCATGACTTTTGATGCTAAAGGTAAGGATTTTACTCCCCGAATCCATTTTTCGATCTGTAGAACGTAAATTTATGGGTATTTATCATTGGAGGAGGGTTTTGGCCTGAAGTTGATGGGGGGGAAAAGCCCTAGCTACACCTTAGGATCATGGGTTTGGTCTTGACTTATTGGTTTTGATATAATCCGGGTGAATTAGACCTTAATTATTGATCCTTGCGTTAAATTATGCATTTGTAGACCACGAACAAGCGGAAAGAATCCGGAAAGGGAAGATTCAAGTGCCTTAGAGGGATTCAAGCTTGGTTTCGAAGTAGTTGATGGTTTGATCATGTTTGTGTGATTTATGTGGGTATTTGCTTCATTGTAATGCATGTATGTATGTGAATGTGGCACTATTGATCAAACCTAACGTAAATGAGTATGAATGAAAGATTGTATGTCATGAATCAACACTTGATTGTATGATTTTGAGAATGTACAGTGTGATTGTGATTGTGTTATGATGAATGGACTGGGTGTCACGTTCCGACACACTAACTGGGATCGGGTGCCACGTTCTGCCGCATATATTGGATCGGGTGTCACATTCCGGCACACTAATTGGGATCGGGTGTCACGTTCCGGCACACTAACAATTTGGGTATGGGTTCCATGAGAGGAACATTGAATTGGGTTCCATGAGAGGACCATTGACTTGTCATATATACTTGTATGAGAATGTGAAATTGTACATTGCTCCTGAAATGATAACCAATGTGTGTATATATTTTGTACATGTTATGTTTACTATGTTGTGACTGCTGATATATGTTTCGCTTACTGGAATAGCCGCGTGATCCTACCAGTACACTATGGTTGTATACTGATACTGCCCTTGCTCGTGCTTTGTTGAGTACAGGGCATCTCCAGGCGGCTATTGATAGACCTCAACTAGGAGATCAGTGATCGAGACCGTATTTCAATGGTGAGCCAGTTCTTTCAGGCTGCCACGGAGTCCTTCCTATTGTTTAGTCCACCCTTTTCGGACTTAGACTATTTATATATTTCTTATGTTAGTTGGGGTTGTACCCCTTTTCCTTAGACTTGTTGCACTTTAGATGTTTTGGTACAATGACTTTCAGGTTCTAGGGGTTGTTCTTCCGCATTAGTTTAGTTAGTTTTATTTAAACCTTTGGAGTTTATGGGAACTCTATATAAATTAAGTATTTAACGTGCTTACGTATCTTTAAATGTTTAGTTTTGGGGTTAGTTGGTTATTAGTAATGGTTCTCCCACCAGAGGGTTAGTGTGGGTGCCAATCACGACGGTTTGGTCGTGACAAAATTGGTATCAGAGCCCTAGGTTCGTTGATCTCATTGTACCAAAACGGGTCTAGTAGAGTCTTGCAGAACGGTACAGAGATGTTTTACTTTTCTTCGAGAGGTTATAGGACTTTAGGAAAAACTCATTTCTTTCTACTCATTTCGTGTTATGACTTGAATCCAATTGGTATCTGGGTGATACAAATTGGTATCTTTCCTCCTTCACTCTATGATCAGAACTAGAGCAACAGAAGTGGTAACACCAACACCAGCAATAGAAAAGGTGTCCCTGGAAATAGGTGTGTTTCCCTGACTTACTGTGGGCATGTAATGACTAGAGACAAATAAGAGGAGAGATCAGTTCCTGAATATAGAGCAACATAATATATTTGTCGCAGCCTTTAAGGCAAAAGTTTATGTTTTATCCAAATATTGTACTCCACTTTGCTTTAGTCTGAAAGAGCGAATTCGTTGCTTTGTGAAGGGATTAAGGTCAGATTTGTAGATTCAAGCTTATAGGTGACAACATTCAAGAAGTTTTGTAAGGGAAGGCTAGATAATAAATACCATTTACTTTGGAAAATGCATTTAGTATTGTTGTCATAACATGTATGGGTTGCTTAGTAAATGATGAAATTATGTTGCGACAATTGAGGTTAGAATCTCTATTACGATCTCCTAGATTGAGTGTATATCAAGAAGAGTCATGATACGACTACTACAATAGTGATTACTTGGTTAAGTTATTAAGTGTGTTGCAATCGTGGAGAACCTGGGCATATGAGGAGGAAATCAGCGAGGCCGTGGAGGCCAGAGAAATGGTAATGCAGGTAAGGGAGCAGTGCCGCCAGGTAAGGAGGTTGTCCGTCAAGATGACAGGGCTCAGTTTTATGCCTTTCTGGGCAAGACCGAGGCTGAGGTGTCTGATGCAGTGATCACAGGTGTTATTCTTGTCTTTGACCGAAGGGCTACTGTTTGTTTGATCCGGGTTCTACTTATTCGTATCGTGCTTGTCCTCTCTTGTTTATGGGTTTTCAGACTTGGGCTGATTTGGTTATTTTGGATATGACTGACTTTGATATAATCTTAGGCATGACTTGGTTGTCCCCCTATTATGTTGTGCTTAATTGTGATGCTAAGTCGGTAACTCTAGAGATCCCGAGTAGGGAAAGGTTAGAGTGGGAAGGGGTGTACAAGCCTAAGCCAGCTAAGGTCATATCTTTCGCGCGGGCTAGGAAACTGGTGGGGCAGGGGTGTTTGACGTAATTAGCTCATATTCGGGATGTTGATGTTGAGTCTCCCTCTATTGAGTCTATTCTCGTAGTGTCTGAATTCAAGGAAGTGTTTCCTACTGATTTGCCTGGTATGCCTCCAGATAGAGATATAGATTTCTGCATTGACTTGGAACCTGGCACTCGCCCCATCTCCATTCCTCCTTATCGCATGGCTCCGGTAGAATTGAGAGAGCTTAAAGTTCAAATCCAGGAGCTTCTTGATAAAGGTTTCATCCGTCTTAGTGATTCCCCGTGGGGTGCTCCTGTCTTGTTTGCTAAGAAAAAAGATGGTAGTATGAGGACTGGTGATTTTATTTTAAGCCATAAATGAGTGGATTGATACCGGAATGACAAGCTTATGGATAAACAAAGTCCCATTGAGTATACTTGGGTGAAGGCAATTGAAGATTTTAGTAGGAAAGTGTGTATAAAATTGGGTTAGTCCTTTGAATTTGATGGGTATACCTGAGTTTGAGGTGTCATGTCGATGAAAAGCTTGACTTCGTAGTGATAGTCAGGGCTAACCGAGGTTAATGGTAGTAAGAGTTCGTGATGGATTGTGATGGAATGCAACTATATAATAAGATTGTTGGTTAAGCGAATTTTGTATAGTAATTACGACTTGTGAGTATCTAAGGTTGTGGTTTTCTAATATTTGGTGAGTAACGTGGTTGTATGGAAAGTTTTAAGAGATGGTGGGACACCACCCGAATAGAATTTAAAAGAGCTAGAGTCATAATGAAGAAAAAAAATAGTGAGATGTAGTACAACCTTTAGAGAGAGGCGAGAACAAGAATATTTTGTTTGATTACAAAGGCCAAAGAGGTATCTTTAGAGGGGTAGATAATTGGGTTCAGAGACGCGTGATTTCATTCGTTTTGTTGTGGTTATGGTAATAGTGTCACGGGTTCGTCAGATTGGTTAAAAATATTGGATAAGACATGAGAAAGAAGTGTACAAACATTAGCTCGAGTGTGATGATAAGTGCTTTATTTGTGTTTTTGAGTTTAGTAATGAGTACGATTGAATTTTTAGCGAAAGATATTGTAAGATCGATGGAGATGCGATCAATGATAAGCGAAGATCCATGATTTCATAAAAAACTTCAAAGTATAAGCTAATATTGATAGATAAGGGGATTGTGTTATACGTTTGAAATTACAATTTAAATTTTTCATTGTAAGTCTACATTCATGGTGATATATTTTATCAAGGTATGAATTTGTAAGGTGAGAAATGAATAATTGTATCAGTGAAGAGTATGTGGAGTCAACTGAATGGAAATGACTGGTATCGACTCTTATGAGGAAAACCTTTGGTGTTATTCAATACTTATTCCATAAATTCTTATGTGACCATCTTTTTCATTTTGCACATGATTGTGAGTATGATTCTCTAGCTATGCTCACGTGTGTTTTCACTTTTCTGGGTGGATCCCTAGTGGTGGATCAGGTGTACCGATCCTGCGATGTTCTCTTGGTTGAGTGAGATGATTGGGAAGATTTGGTTATTTCAGATGACATAATTGGTGTTGTCTTGGAGTTGTTAAAGTATTTCAGTAGTTCTACATGTACTACCTTGCTTATGAGAATTCATAGAAGAGCTACCATGCGTAATTATGGTTGTCCGACAATCTTAATATTCATCTAGTCGTCGAGGTCATGTATCGATTGTGTGTGGTTGAATGTGGAGATCATTGGGTCCAATTCTACTGTTCTTAAGGGTAATCTACAATCACAATTACTAAATTTAGCATTCGATAGTGTTGTTAGAGGGTTGTATGCTTGGACATATCCCTTGATGAGTTCTGATGTCTAAAGATCAAATTTTTATAACTTAAGCTCATCGGAATTTATGTTGTGAGATGGAGATGTTGATAAGAACTATGATTGTTTGGGTATTATGAGTGTGTGTTGGTTGGTTCTGTTTCACTTCTAATTATAGCGAGTATTGATTTAGAATTTTATCATGCTTATGTGAGAAAGAATTCGTCCTGATGATGGTGTCAAGTGTGAGGTATTTATTGACCACTGTAGCCTACAACATGTATTTACTCAAAAGGATTTAAATCTGAGACAGCGAAGGTGGATGGAGTTACTCAAGGATTATGATGTGACCATCCAGTATCATCTGGGTAAGGCTAACGTGGTGGCAGATGCATTAAGCCGGAAGGCGGTGAATATGGGTAGTCTAGCTTGTTGGGGCGTATCCAAGCGACCTTTGGCTAAGGAAATCCAAACCTTGGAGTCTAAGTTCATGCAGTTGGGCATTTCAAAGAAAGGTGGGGTGTAGGCTAGAATTGAGGTTAGACCCACGTTCATTGAGAAGATTAAGCCCAAACAGTTTGAGGATGAGAATTTGAATGAGATTAAAAAGAAGACAGTTTCTGGTAAGGCGCAAGATATGGTTCTTGATGCGGAGGGGTGTGCTCAGCTTTAAAGGAAGAATTTGTGTTCCTCGAGTGTTCGACGATTCATGTACTACTCTACCCTTACTTTAAACAGTCTTTCCTAGTTGATCACTCGGGGACGAGTGATGGGTAAATTGGTATCTATTGTAACAACCTGATTTCCGTCGTTAGGAAAAAACCAATGGGGAAAGAATTTGGGTCAGAAAACTTTTGGGTAGTAACTTGGGAATTCCTAGCCTAGTCCAGATTTGGATGAAATCTAAGTTAGTGAGGTCTAGGGAAATATGGTAATGAATGAGAGATCTAATTATGAATTTGATCACATGAATAGATAGCTAAGACGTTAAGGAACCCATACGACTTTACGGAATTGAATTCGGGCGAGTGGAACTCCTGAAACTGGTGTTAGCGTGAAAGGGTGGTTTTTGAATGTCATAGCTTGAAGGTGTGTTGTGAAATGGGAGTTTGAAACTCAAATTTTGACTCTCTGTTTTCATGCAAGCCGCCAGGGCGGGCCGCTGTAGCGGGATGGGGGCGGCCACAGCAGGACAGTCGCGACTTAAGTCGGAAATAAATCCCAAAAATATCATTATTCTGCAAACTTCATTCTTAAGAGTTAGGAGACGACCCCAGGCGATTTTTTGACAGTTTTCCATGACTTTTGGTGCTAAAGTTAAGGATTTTACTCCCCGAATCCATTTTCGGTCCGTAGAATGTAAATTTATGGGTATTTATCATTTTGGAAGGGTTTTGGCCTGAAGTTGATGGTGGGAAAAGCCCTAGATGCACCTTAGGGTCATGGGTTTGGTCTTGGATTATTGGGTTTGATATAATCCGGGTGAATTAGACATTAATTATTGATCCTTGCATTAAATTATGTGTTTGTAGACCACAAACAAGCGGAAAGAATCCGGAAAGGGAAGATTCAAGTGCCTTAGAGGGATTCAAGCTTGGTTTCGAGGTAGGTGATGGTTTGTTTTCATATTTGTGTGATATATGTGGGTATTTGCTTCATTGTAATGCATGTATGTATGTGAATGTGGAACTATTGATCAAACCTAATGTAAATGAGTATGAATCAAAGATTGTATGCCATGAATCAACACTTGATTGTATGATTTTGAGAATGTACATCGCAATTGTGATTGTGGTATGATGAATGGACCGGGTGTCACGTTCCGACACACTAACTGGGATCGGGTTCCACGTTCCGGCGCATATATTGGATCGGGTTCCACATTCCGACGCATATATTGGATCGGATGTCACGTTCCGGCACACTAATTGGGATAGGGTGTCACGTTCCAGCACACTAATTGGGATCGGGTGTCACGTTCCGGCACACTAACAGTTTGGGTATGGGTTCCATGAGAGGAACATTGAATTGGGTTCCATGAGAGAACCATTGACTTGTCATATATACTTGTATTGAGAATGTGAAATTGTACATTGCTCCTGAAATGATAACCAATATGTGTATATATTCTGTACATGTCATGTTTACTATGTTGTGATTGCTGATATATGTTTCGCTTACTGGAATAGCCGCGTGATCCTACCAGTACATTGTGGTTGTGTACTGATACTGCACTTGGTCTTTCTTTGTTGAGTACAGGACATCTTCAGGTGGCTATTGATAGACCTTAGCTAGGAGATCAGTGATCGAGACTGGATTTCAGTGGTGAGCCAGTTCTTTCAGGCTACCACGGAGTCCTTCCTATTGTTTAGTCCACCATTTTCGGACTTAGACTATTTAGATATTTCTTATGTTAGTTGGGGTTGTACCCCTTTGTCTTAGACTTGTTGCACTTTAGATGTTTTGGTACAATGACTTTCAGGTTCTAGGGGTTGTTCTTCCGCATTAGTTTAGTTAGTTTTATTTAAACCTTTGGAGTTTATGGGAACTCTATATAAATTCTGCATTTAAACCTGCTTCTGTATCTTTAAATGTTTAGTTTTGGGTTAGTTGGTTATTAGTAATGGTTCTCCCACCGGAGAGTTAGTGTGGGTGCTAATCACGACGGTCTGGGTCGTGACATTCAATTTGTCAAATTCAAGAACAAAGTTGAAAAACCCCAAAAATTAGAAAGTGTTCTTCACAAAGGTCAAGTGTTTCTCTTAAATCTCAAAATATTCAAAACTCTCCAAAAATCTCTATTCTGAACTCCTTTTTTTCTCTCTCTATTGGGATATTTATAGTTTCCCAAAAATTGGCGTAAAAACTCAATGTGTGTCTCATTCAGCGACATTAGTTGGGCTAGCCGAGCTCCTTCGGAGAATCTCTAATCGAGCTTCAGCTTGCCTTTTCTTGTCTAGGCTTCAGGTATTTGAACCTCACTCAATGAGCTCATTTGATTCTACCTTTTACGTTCGGCCTATCATTGAATACCACCTTAGTTCGCCTTTTGAGCTTTCAATTTTTCTCCTTGCACTGTTATTTACGGTGATGATCATGAAGGTTGCCTTTCTCATTCGACGAATCAACTTCATTTGGAGTTTGCTGACCTGTCTCGATAGGCCCAAATGTTGTGCACTGTCCATTTTGGTGAGGTCATGTTCACTAGGTGATCTGTCTTTCTTGTTTGGCGATCATCAATGTATAGTTTGTACTTCTTTTTGCATTTTTAGTCATTCTTTAAAATATTCATCCTCGCCTTTTCCATTAGCCATCATAGCTACAAATCATCAAGATATTATCATAATAGAACAAATTAGGCATTGAGGAATTATTGAGCTAAATAGACCTCAAATGAGTGCAAATCTACCACTCATCAACACCCCCAACTTAAGCTTTTATTTGTATTCAAGTAAATAAAGAACACAATTAGCTCAATAAGGGTGTCTATAACAGTATTCAATGAGAGCAAACATGCAAGTGTCATTACAAGACTATTCTCAACAAATTCTACACTCAATCATTATAAATAAATAAAAAAGCTTCAGATGATGACTAGCCGGTTTCCACATAAGCCCAAGCTCACTTTAGCTTATTCTCTAATGCAAGACCATGTTTCAACAAATGCATTCAAGTGCCCTCACATCAAGAATGATTTCATGCTCTCACAAAGAAAATTAACAAAGAAATAAGGAATCAATGCAACTCTCACTCTCTCAAAAGAGAAATACATGCAAGCTTCGTCCTATAGATTTGCCCATATTTTCCAATCATTACACAACCTAGTCGTGCAAGATCTCAAGGGTATTTTAGGCTTGTAATGGGGCTGAGGGTTAAGGTATGGTCAATTTGGCTCGGTGACTTCACCTTTTCAAAGCATTGCTGCAATCATTTTCACCTCTTCTCAAGTTCTTTTCATTCATTTTCATTTGAGAACTCAAACTTTGACTTTTCACTCAATTTATTTGGAATCCCCTTTATTTCATCACTTCTCTTTTTCATTTCTATTTTTCCAAAGTATTTTCATCATAACGGCTCTTTTTTTCTTTTTTTTATAAGGAGCGATTCCTTCTATTTGTAACAAACTTTAAAGTTGAGTCTCATTTCATCTTTCTTTGTCATCCACTTGGCTATCATTCATCGTTCCTTTCCACACCTCAACTTAGGTTTTTGGCCTAAGTTGGCTATTCAAACATAAAAATGCGTCAAAAAGGATTTTAGGTGAGAAGGTAGGGACAATTTGGCTCAAGAGACTTACTTTTGGTTTTGCCAACAAATGGGTTATGCTCAAATGGTGCCAAAATGGATGCGCACCCTCAAAAGGTAGTCACAAAAGATTACGGACATTTGGGTTCCCTCTTTGAATTATTGCCCAAGATCAGGCCTTACATTTACCAAGATTTAAACAATTAGACTAACAAGCCAAATTCTAAGACTCCACACACATACTTTCAAATAAGACCTCACCACACAAGGAACTTCGAAATACACTCATTTAGCACATCTCGAAAAGATCAAAAGCGTATGTGTGATGTTCATTGTAAGGCTCACATCAAAACGTAACTAGTCAACAAAAGATTCAAAGAGATCACTCAAAAGCGCAACCACATCGATTTCATTGTCTCAACACCAACACTATACACCATGCTCATCATGAATACTATTTAATACATCGATATTAAACACAATACATCCTCGAATCATTATCAATGAAACCTTCAAGCATTTCATGATTTTTAAAACTCATGGGGGTTGCGAAATCGAGACAGATCGACAAAGACAAAAGAGGTACACTCAACCAAAAGAAAACACTATAAATATAAACAAAAGTATACTAATACAATCATCCAATACTAAAAGTAATAAAATACAAAGCAAAAAGGGGAATATTGGCTCAAAGGCCCTTACCCCACAAAAAAATAAAGCAGTGTCCTAAATGCAATTACCCCACAAAAAAATAAAGCAGTGTCCTAAATGAAAATATAAAAAGTATGGGAGGTTGAGTAAGAAGGTCTCCCTGACATGTTATACATGTGGAGCACTTTTATCTAGAGTCTCTGGAAGGGAAGCATCATCCGGGTCATCAATGCCTGATAATAGAATCACTGGAGGTTGCAAGGAAGTATCAACTGGGGAATCAATTCCCATCACCACACTCGGAGGAATGGTGGAGTTTGAAGAGACTCCACTAGTACCAATTATTGAAGTCTCCCTAAGTGATCTCTCCAAGGTTGTATGAACAATGACCTCCTCAGTCCCATGCATCTCCGTGAGAGTTAGTGCAATCCTCTGCTCATCTTTATAACTACTCAGCTCCTCCTCATTAGTCTCCTCGGCCAAATCATCATCGTCCCTCTCAACATCCACATCAGAAAGATCATCAATTCTCGCAGTTAACTCAAGCTGCACACGGGAAGTAGACTCACTACTAGGCATCACCCTGTGGTTTAGAGACAGGTGCATCTGGTAAGGAAACCTTGCCCTAGAGAATCGAGAGGTCTGTAGACTACAGCTCAGTCACATCCGCTCGCAAAGAAGCAAGCTCACCCTTCATGGTTTCAAGTGCACCAGAACTACCCCCGGCCTTCTCCTGGGCCTCTAGTCGTGCAGTAAGGTTATCTAGCCTCACACCATGGGTCTCAATCAGCCCCTTAAAACAAACCACCCTATCTTTCAAAAAAGCCAAGGCCCGCTCAATAGCCTTATAAATAAGCTCGGGCATGTCCTTCTCAACCCTCGCGGCTCTCACATCCGTCGATCAGGAAAGACTCCCCATTTGATATATCAATACCTGGATAATGGTGGACTGGTGATAGGAGTGGGGCTAGGCATGGCAGCAGCAACAACAACAAAAACAGTACTAGCAAGAGCAGCATAAAATGAAAGCATAGTAGAAGATACAATTATATCTCCCTGCTCCACAGAACAAGCAGGTGTGCTGGCCTCAGATGCTAGAGTAGCAGTATCTACTACGGGTGTAGTATCTGGTGGTTTCGGCTTCCTTCGAGCCGCTTCATCTTGTAAATACTCAGCCTCAATCCTCCTGATGTCACTGGAAGAGACTGGTGTGATCCTCACATCAGATTTCCCCCGAAAGGGAATACCCGCTCTCTCGCACAACTGAGTAATAAAAACTGGGAATGGGAGAGAGGATTGTTCTTACTTGACCCGTAGCAACATTTCATCGGCAATGATAGTACCGACATTAATCTCCTCTTTGGCGATGATAGTGCCCACTAGCACTACCTTAGGATGTCGGAGGATTGATTCATTTTGGGATGACATGATATTGCTACTTATAAACCCGAACCAATACCGGGCCACAATGTTAAGGCCCTTCTATTCTATCCTCACACCTTCAGCCATCCAAGAGGGAGAAGAATCATTAAATATCAATGGGGCTAACCACCTCTTTAAGGCATCAAGATCCCGATGCATCCAGATCTGGTAGGTATCAGCATTAGTAGACGGGGTGCGTAGTATTGTGTTACCCTCATCTGCATGACACTAAACCATTTTTTCCCGCACTTCCACTTCATCCAAGGTTTCAAGAAAGTATCATTTCTCCTCTTGGGTAGGGTTTTAGCATAGGCATCGTAGAACTGCCTAACCCACTTCAGTATATAGGGTTGTTTGAGCTTTGTGAACTGCTCAAACTTATGAAATTTGATAGCTTCCCATATAGCAGGGTAGTCACTCGTGACTCCATCAGTCGAGAGACTACGCTCCTCTAGAATAGTTTGTTTTCCTTCAGCCTTGATCCTATTTAAGGACCTTGGAGCTTTGATCGGGAGAACACGAGAGGTAGAGGTTGGATCTTATGGAGGCGACACTAGTTTGGAGCAAATATTCACTTGCTTTGTGGCTATGTGTTTCCTGTGTTTCTTACCCCCCCCCCCCACTATTAGGAGTAGGTGGATTGGATTGTTGAGTACAAGGGGCATTCAAAGGCTCATTAATAGATATGCCCCTGTGTTTATTTAGAGAAGGAGAGTCTTTGTCCGACTCTGTGTCTGATGTCACCACTGGTTTGTCTTTTGTTCTAGTCATTACCTGCAAAGCACCCACATTAAAACATTCAATTTGTGAAGGTTAGTTGAAATCAAACTCATTCAGAACACAGTTTAAAAATTACCTTGATGCTCGCCGGATGGGAAGGAGGATCACCTAGATAGGCGAGCTCAAGTGAGCTTGTCGAATCAGACACTGACAATTATCAAAGGGAACAAGCACAAAGTGCGGAGTCAATTCCAACTTGGCGATTCACCAAGTTGGTTTCGGAGGGCTAAGATAAGTCCACCGAAAATGACAATACAAAATGCAAAGGCCTCAAGGGCGATGTCCTCTACTACTCAGCGATTCGCCAAGTGGGTTCAGTGGACCGAATGGGACAGTACCTGTAACACCCCTAAATATTAAAATCGATATTCACATTTCGATACGCCATTCCTCAATTACTACAATATGTTTTATTCTCATTTTGGGAACTTGAAATTTTGTGATATTTGTAAACTTGCTTAGCATAATATTGATCGTAATTTAAGGGATTGTATTGGGGTATTTAGGTAATATTCTAATTAGAATTACCTATAACTTGAAAGGGAGGTGAGGGATATACATATAGGTATATATGTATGCATTTTGGGCAGCACACTTTTGTTTGGGCAGCACCTTTTAAGGACAGCTGTAAAGTGATAAACATCACTTTTGGTGACTATATTTTCACACCTCCTCTAGTGAAATTCGTGTTCTTTAACTCTAAGAAACCTGGAGAACTTCCTCTAACCATATTACTCACAAAATCACAAGAAAACCTTGTTCCTTTTAGTTGGAAGTCGAGACACATCCTACCTTTTGGTGAGTAATCGAAATCTGTTTTTGAGCTAAGTAGTGTTTAGTACTTTTTGAGTATCTCGTTCTCTAGAACTCCTTTTTCGGTGAATAAATATGATTTGGAAAGATAATACATATACCTACAACTCTTGTGTTTATGTAAAAATCTAATTTTGCTGTTATCGATTCGATATATGGGACACAACATAGGACAAGTTCTGTCCAGATTTCTGATTTAGAAATCCTGTATGTTCAACTGTCAGTGTTTTGATTATATATTTTTGTAAAAAACGTATTTTGCAATGATTCTTGATTATTCGCAACTTTAAGAGATATAACTACATCTTTCATGAAGGATATAAAGTCTAGTTTTTCCGTTTTCCTCTTCAAAACTAAGTTGCAACTTGAGGTACCAGGCTGGATAGATTCACTGTTTTGGGAGCATAGTTGTATTTGTACATGCTAGGCTTACTTGTGATGATGATCCTATTTTACGTCAACATTATTGAGATAATATAAGTTAAAGAGTTATTTAATTATATTTTTAAGGTTATATATACTCGTGTACAAGTTGAGGACCTTGGTACGTTGGTCGGTCTACGGTTTGAACTCTTGAAGTTTTGTTGGACTGTTTCTATGTTAAAGCCCGAGGTTTGTGTATAAACTTGTACTTGTACTCTTGTTATCTGCTTGTATATTTGAAGGGTTATCTCGATACCTTGGTTACTTCTTGTCATGTTGTATTGTCGTATTGGTATTCTCTGAGACTTTCAAGACACTTGTATAACTCGCCCACTTGTACGGATTGCTTGATCACCTGGCATTCTTGTTGGGACTTTGTCCTTCTTGTGGATTCGATTTTGTCACTATTGGCATGCCTATTGATTCAGATCATTTGCCATCTTGACTCTGGATTTTTGGTTTGTCTTAAGTATGGAAGTTGTCCATTTTAAGTATGAACTAGGAAGCCATTTTGAATATGGTTCTCAATTCTCTTGATTATTGGGCTTTGACCCTTCTTGATACAGGACTTCGGTCCTTCTTGATACTTGATTATGTTGGGTGTGACGGTATGATGTATATATTGGGCGAGCCTTTTTATTGAATCTCTTGGGAAATGGTGCCATGAGCGTTCTTGACATTTGGATCTTTAAAGATCGAACTTGATACTCTTGATATATTGTTTACTTGATTTATTTTATTATGTTTCAATGGTGCTGCTCATGACTTGAGAAAGGTAGCTTGGTGAATTTGAGGGCTCCGAACCTATAGTTTTTACACCACTAAGCTATATGCTTAGCGATAGTTGTTTCTATCGTAGGAAATGTTTGAGAGGATGCATGAAGCTAGCCATTGGAGATGGAGATTTTGAGATCCTTAAGGAAGATCACATTTGCATATAGGCATCTATATTTTGTATAAACCTTGGGACTTGTACATGCTCTATGTGTTGTACATTTACATGAAACTTTGAAGGCTAATTTGATCATGTCACCATGGGTTAAAATATAATTATGGCTATATATTTTGTTCTTTTTGGGGTGTGTAAACCAAAGTCTTGTAATATACTAAATTTACTATTTGTTTGAATGTTTGTGTGAAGCATGAACCGGCTAATTTTGGTACTCGAAAGTTGGTAATATTCTTTTTATATCATTTTTAAGTGTGAGGTTAAAATATACATGAAAATCTCATAAGTTATTTGCTTAGATTATTTTGGAAGGGTTCTTCTGCCACAAGTTAAAATTCTGCGCAATATCAATTTGACATCAAATTAATGTGTAAATGGGCAGGCTTCACTTCCTTAACTATTTTTTATGAACCTAATTCCTCTACTAGATTATAATCAATATGCCCTTCGTTAATCTCTTTTAAATGTCGCAAGTATTAAATTAGGGTTCTTCTTTAAGTGGTAGTATCCTTCCGAAAGGGTCGCTACGGTACCCAAGGTCAGATATTCACTCAAGAGGGTGACCTAGGGATTACTCGGTGATTCACCTAACCTCCTTGGCGAGCTAAGGCAAGCCCACCAAACAGGAAGTGTTCAACCCAGTGCCTAATTTTTACAGTTTAACCCAACATATGCAACAAAAAAGTAGTTTCCCAACACCATTACAACCCACATATATGCTTATCTACCCATGGGTACTCAGAATTCCCATGATATTGCAAAGTATTGCTCAAATTGATGATTTTCTCTTTAAAAAGTTGTCACTCTATTTATCATTGGGTAAATCATGCAATCGGGTAAACACCGAGTTACTTAGACTTCACCCACCTCAAATTAAGCTCAAATCCATCAAATATACCAGTTCAATTTCACAATTTAACCAACACATTCAAGATTAGCAATTTATAAGCACAACATAGGCAATAAGATCATGGGCACAATTCAATACGCACAATACAAGGCTACCTAATAAAATCTAACAATCAAAATCAACAAATGGCTTCAAGCCCATACCCACATTGCAATTTAAAGCTCAAAATTCTCAGCAAAAATAAAAAACAAACCTTAATAGGCACAACTCGAGACTAAAAGTAAAATGGGGTTAGGTCGATAGCCAAAGCAAGCATAAGCACCCCTCAAACTTAGAAATCACGCACAAAGGACTCACAAACACTCAAATAAGGCAATGTTAGAGAGGAGAGAGAAAAAGGCTTAAGGATAACAAAGTGTTTGTTTTTTGAATTTGAAAAGACCCTTGGTCTTTTATGCCATGTTCGTTTGGCGGTCACGACTAACATCACCGAATGTTTTTGGCGAATCGCCAATTGGAGCTTCATAAGCTCACCGAACATGCCTAAACGAACACCAAACCTGAAGGTTAATTCTATGGACCTGATGGGATCCACTTAGTGTACTTCAGTTGATCAACTTTTGGAGCTCTGGTGCCTAAATTGACAGTACATTTTTCCATGTGTTCAAGCTCAGAAGGCGGACGAGAATGAGTTCGCACAACACCTTTGGCGTATCGCCATTTTGGATTTGGCATCACCTAATGGTCACTCTTTCAACCTTTCAACTTCTTCTAAACATGCACTCACAACACACATTATTGAAAGCAATAAAAACAAAATTAAAGTATTGGGTTACCTCCCAAGAAGTGCCTTATTTAACGTCGTGGCACGACATAGTTCTCATTTAGGGATTTCAGATAGTGTCACTAGGCAACGTTACCTTTTGCCTTGGATTGAGATGAGTGAAGATTTGACACAATTGGGTCTCCAACTTCTTAATAGACACAACATGAGAGGTTATCATTTGAGATAATGTGGAGAAGTCATTTTTCAAGTTCTTCACACTTTGTCGGACCCTTTAACCTTGTTGAAGATCCTTGTAAGCATTTCCTCGGTTCGGTTTCCTCCTGGACCAGCTTGGTCTTTTGGTCGTTGACAATCATGGGGAGGCACATACCTATCTTTTTCAAACTCTCTATCTCTCCAATATCCATCTCTTCAATCCTTCCAACCACTATCTCGATCCTTGTTCCAACCTTAGTTCCCACCTTGTTGTTGATAATTTGGGTGAGAATCCCCCATTTAGTTTCCCAAATATTGAACTTTCTCATTGTATAATGCCTCAAATTTGGCATCATCCGGGCACTTCCCACTGTTGGATTCAACCGCATTCACCGATTTAAATCCACCTCTCATGACATGTTTAGACAACAAATTGAGATGGGTGATCATTTTGGCCATAATTTCATCTCATTCATTGTCCTTCTCGATTTTCTCTTTGCTCAAACTCAGTTGTAGAGTAGACACTTGAACTTCGCTAGTATGCCATGCTCGGTTAACTTTGGTCATGTAATTTAGCAACAAAGAATACATATCATATGGTTGTCTCATTAATCCACCTTGGACTCCCTGATCAGCCACACCTTTTTTGATTGAATCAAGGTTGCAATAGAAGTATTGCAGCAGCAAATTATCCGGAACACCTTGTGCCAGACATTGCAAAAGTAGTTTCTTGAACCTCAACCAAGTCTCATGTAGAGGTTCACCTCCAATGCACTTAAAATTTAGGATTATGGTTTGAAGTTTAAACATCTTCGACGGTGGAAAGAATATCTCCAAGAAAGCATCATTAAATCCTCCCACAAAGTGATAGAATCATTTGACAATTCCGCCAACCATCTTGTAGCTTCACCCGTTAAAAAGAACGGGAATAACCTCAACCTTATGGACTATTGAGAGATATTCTTGAACAAAAATAGTCCACATACCTCTATAAAATTCCTAAGGTGTTCATGAGATCCTCATGAGCTAGGCCCCCAAAATTTTCCTTAAGTTGGAGCAGTTGTAGCATTGTTACAATTATGTGAAACACAGGCCTCCCGGCTGTGGGAGGTATCCGGATGGCTCATGTGGTTGAACAATATTCATATGCATATCATTCAAATCACTCATGTTGTCATTTTGACCATAGTGACTATCGTTGTCACTACCATGGTCAATCATTATATTAGACATGCAAACTAGCCAACAACAACACAAAACAACAATCTACTACAACTAAAAAAATTTACATACTAATTTCTTAAATGGAATTCTAAACCACTATTTCGCGACAGCAGCACCATTTTTTATAACGCTCAAATGTCCTCCTTAAAACTAATTAAAAGGTATAGTGGTCGTAGTTAATAAAAATACTCAACTAAGAGTTGGGGTCGAATCCCACAGAAAAGGGTATATTATAAAGAATTCCCATCAAGAAATTTGGATTGTAATTTCATTCATTTGTAATAGGTAAGGCAAGTGGGTGGATTATTCCACCAATTTAATAAAATATTTGGTATTCAATTGTCACAATTAAACCAAAATTTCAGAGAATTCAATGGTTAACAAGAAATCTAAGGGTGCGGGGATTGGAAACCGATGTCACGTAGGGGTAATTGTGCTTATCTATAGTGATGAGCATTCATGAATAGGCTAGGTCAGCTTCAATGACGCTAATTATCTTTCGATCTCAAATCATCTATGCATAGAATCTCCTTTCAGTCTCATCTATATGCCAATCTAACCAACACAATACCTTACCATATTCTCGCTTTCGATGCAGAAATAGGGAAAATAAATTCAACTCATACCTCTATTTTCAAGAAAGTTACAGATATCAAACCTAAATTGTTGGTATTAAACTAATTACTCACTCCAATCAATCTATTTCAAGCATCAATTAGAGATCGAAAATAGGAATTAAGTTTACAACCTTAACCCATAAATTAATGCATGTTAATTAGACCAAATTAATGCACGAACATCTGTAAAACAGCACATAACACAATACCCACTACATTAAATCAACACACAACCCCATAATTGTACCCCTATATCTTGGGGTTTTAGCCAGCCATCACAAAAAGTAAAGAAAATATACCTTCCATGAAAGGAGCCATGGGTAACATGAAATTATGGAATTACAAGCAAACCCACTTTGGATTCAACTTCACTTTGTCAAATGCAAGAACAAAGTTGAAAAATCCCAAAAGCTAGAAAGTGTTCTTCATAAAGGTCAAGTGTTTCTCTCAAAACTCAAAATATTCAAAACTCTCAAAAAATATCTATTCTGAACTCTCTTTTTCTCTCCCAAATCTCAATGCGCGTCTCATTCACCGACATAAATCGGGCTCGCCGAGCTCCTTTGGTGAATCTCCAATCGAGCTTCAGCTCGGTTTTCTTGATCTAGGCTTCAGGTGTTTGCACCTCAGTCGGCGAGCTCATTCCTGCATTTTACATTCGGCGTATCGCCGAATACCAACTTGGTTCACCTTTTGAGGTTTCATTTTTTCTCCCTACACTTTCATTTTCAGCGATGATCAGCAAGGTCGCCTTTCTCATTCGGTGAGTGCCTTTTCATTTGGAGTTCGCCAACCTGTCTTGATAAGCCCAAGTGTTGTGCACTGTCCATTTAGGTGAGGTCATGCTCACTAGGCGATCCGTCTTTCTTGTTTGGCGATCATCAATGTATAGTTTGCACTTTTTTTGTATTTTTGGTCATTCTTTCAAACATTCATCCCTGCCTTGTCAATTAGCCATCATAGCTGTAAATCATTAAGATATTATCAGAATAGGATAAAATTAGGCATTGAGGACACTAATTATTGAGCTAAATAGACCTCAAAGGAGTGCAAATCTACCACTCATCAGTACTATATTTAATTTGCTTACTTTTAATATTTTAATATGGATTTCAGTGATAAAAATGTTGCCAAAGGTAAAAAAAGTCATTTCTTGGTAGGGTCGCTAATGTACTAACTGAAATAAATAAAATCGGTAGTTTTTCTAAATCTAAATCTAAAACTAGATAAGTGGTTCAAATAAGCATTAATAAGGAAGATTTTAGGTATGTTGATGGAACTGCTTTTAATATTAATAGTAATACATAATTAGATCATGAATCTTTAGAACAAGGTTAGGTAACTTTGATGAAGAAATAGAATATGATAATGATGATAATGATACTTCTGATGATGATGAAACAGAACCACTTATGGCAACTAGTCTCGCTACTGAACTCCCCACTCTCGCTCCCTCTCCCGCTCACCCTATAAATCCAACTAGGACTAAGCCCAAGGCTGAACGTCCTAAAAATCCATTATGTGACAATTTATGACTCAAAGTGAGGATAAAACTCAAGATATTTATAAGAAATGTAAAAATATTTTGAATCATAAGACTGCGGGAAAGGGGGGTGAGACAGCACATTTAAGTAATCATTTTATGGGATGTTGTAAAAAGGAATTTTTGCAAGCTAAGTGTCTGATGAGTCTGCGATTTCGACTCATTTAGGGTTTTGTTTTCATAGTTTTATTTTTCTCAATGCTTAAATTATACTCTAAACTGATGTTAAAGTGTTGATTTGCAACAATGAAGGCGAAAGAGCAAGGAAAGGACATTACCGGGCAAAAGGAGCGAAAAAAGCTGAAGAAGTTGAAGAAAGGCAATCTTGGTGATCGACAATACCACTCGGCGAACTGCCGAGTGGTCCCTCAACTCGCGTAATGTTACAGAGTGCCTGCCCTAGGGAACAAGCCAACTGGTGATGGAAATGGACAGTCGGCGAACCGCCAGATGGATCGGCGACTCAGCTCCCGATCGCCTAAAGTTACAGAAGCATGAGATTGAAGAGGCAAGGCAAGATGGCGATGGATAGGGACACTTGGTGCATCACCGACCTGGTCGGCGACGCTCGACTTACTTCGCCAATCAGTCCACAAGCTGAAAATTTTGAAGAGTATAAATACACAATTTCAAAAGAGAAGTGAAATGTTGCGAAAGTTTCGAAATTCCCAGATTCTAAACAAGTGTTCTTAGAATTTTTATCTTGAGTTTTTGAGTATAATTTTAAAGTGGGTTTTGAATTTTAGTTGAATTGAAGCATTGTAAAGACTTGGAAATCATTACCAGTTCATGGAAAACATAATTGGTAATTGTTGTTTCCTTTTTATGATGTGTGGCTAAAACCCCCATTTTTAGGGGTGTGATCATGTGATTATTTATTCTAATTAGCTTATGGGTATTGTTGTTTACTGATTTAAATGTTGTTTTGAAGTGGGTTTGATTGATAGTTGTGTATTCACTCATGAATTGTAGTTGCAAATGCAATTCTAGATTACTGATCTGGCTTGCTTGAGAAAGAGGTTCTAAAATTAAGGTTATTGATTGATGATTGTAGTGATTAGGTTGTTGTGGGTTCATCTCGAGAGAGTGACTTTTAATTCGATCCTACCTATCTAGTTCGAGAGAGTAGATAAACTGAGGTATTGGGCTGTTTATAGTGTTATGCTTGTCGAGGTTCGAGAGAACTCGCTTGAATCGTAATAGTTGTTCGAGAGAAAGCTATTGCATCTATAGTCTAGCCTACCCACTAAGATTCAGCAATTGTTAGTAAATTACAATTACCCATATAGAGAAATTATTCTTTAATCAATCACATCCCCGAGAATCCCTCTCAACTTATCTATTCCCCTGTTTTCATAATTGTCGTAGTTTTTAATTGAAAAACCTAATCCCCCCTCTGACATTTGTTGTCAAACCTTATATTTACTTTGCTTGATTTCGATAATGTCTACTTCTATAACTGATTAGAACACACTCTTTACTTCTTCATTGAATTACATTGTGTATCACTCCATGTGGGATCAACCCCAACTCTTTGTTGGGTTTATACTGGATTACGATCGCCTACACCTAGTATTGGATGATGTGTAGTTGAGCGTTATCAAAAATGGCACCGCTGCCGGGGAGTGGTGTTTAGAATTCTCTTATTGAAGTTTGTGTGTGATCTTATTGTGTTGTAGTTGAACCTATTTACTTTTGCTTGTTGTTTGTTGCCTTTGGGCAGGTGACGAAATGAGTGTCAACGGAAGCAACGCCAGCCAGCTGGGACACAATGACGACATCAGAAACCTGAACGATGTGAATGAAGTATATTTGGGTAGTGTAGGTTCTATCCGGTTGCCTCCGGTCGAGGGAAATGCGGTGTTCCACGTGACAAGCACGATGTTGCAACTATTGCAAATGAAAGGGTTGTTTGGAGACTTGGCTCATGAGGATCCCCATGACCATATCCAGAATTTTGTGGACGTTTTTGGTCCTTTTTCTTTCAAGAACATCTCCCAAGAGTCTGTCCGACTTCGATTGTTCCCTTTTTCACTGATAGGGGAGGCAACTAAGTGGTTAGCCACCTACCAAGGGACTCCATTACCACTTGGGATGAACTTACTGAGACGTTCTACATAAGGTTTTTTCCTCCTTCGAGGATGATGTCATTGAGAGATAATATTCAAGGTTTCATACGCTTGGATGGTGAGCCAATCCACGAGACTTGGCTACGATTCCAGAAATTGCTACTCCAATGTCCAACTCACGGACTCCCAAACAACGTCTTGTTACAACATTTTTATCGGAGTCTAGATTCGGTGAACAAAGGTGTGGCTGACAACTCGTTCGAGGGGGAATCATGCAACAGCCATTCGAAATTGCATCTAATTTACTTGATGGCATGACCGAAATCAATCGTGCTTGGTATACGAGAGAGGATCAAGTGTCTCCTTTAACCTTTAGGATGACCAAGGAACAAATTGAAAAGTACCAAGAGCGAGATCAAAACATATGAACATTTGTCTTTAGTTCAAGTAATATGGGGTGTTTGTCTTGCTTCTCTATCACTTCTGACACTAATGACAATTCAACCCCATTCATCACAACATCTCCACCTTCACTAAAATCTAACAAAAGGACTCCCAAACAAGCAAGTCTGTGAACTTCCTTAGCCAACTCTTTTTTGCCTTCCTCGACATGAGCAATACTCCCCATGGACAACATGCTCAAAGCATCAACAACAACGTTAGTCTTATCTGGGTGATAGAGGATACTCATGTCATAATCCTTGAGTAGCTCTAACCACCTCCTTTGTCTGAGATCAAGCTCCTTCTGACTGAAAACATACTAGAGACTTTTGTGGTCGGTGAACACATATTCATGAACGCCATAGAGATAGTGACACCATATTTTGAGGGAAAAAACCAGTGCTGCCAACTCAAGATCATGAGTCGGGTAGTTCCTCTCATGAATCTTAAGCTGCCTGGAGGCATAACCCGATTTGCCACCACCTAAGGTCAACATCTGAATAGAATTTCTAAACTCAGTATTGGTGAGATCTCCTTGAGAGTGTCGCACTTCTGGTGCATTGGGAGCTTCTTGACCTTGAGGATTAACATTCCTTTTAGCAGGACATCCACAAATAGCACTTCGTGGAGGCATGATCTAAAAAGACACGCGTAAGCATGAGTTAGAAGAAACTTTTATAGAGTTGAACTTTATCGCACAAATAAGAGTAAGAAGAAAGTGAAAGGTTCCTAAATGTCGTCGCTTCCTCATTATAGATGTGGCGCGCTTCACACGGATAAGAAGGACTCTACTAGACACCCTTCATAGACACCCTAGGACTCTTGAATTATGTGCTCTGTTACCAAGTTTTTCATTCCCCGAGCCTACATCCTGGACGTGGCCGACACTCAAGAACCATTTCTGATCCCCAAGCGAAGCCTTGGCCTGACTGACTATTTAGCGAAAGACTTAACTCAAGAAATAAGGAGTTTTAAATGCAGAGTTTAACTCATACATCTCAAATAGACTCAAGTCAAATGTCTGAAAGTACTCAATATTATAAATATAATAGTTCGCAAAACATATCAAAATAAAAAGGAAATACTGAGATACTCCTCAACTCTAACTATCTATGAAGTTTCTAATACTAGGATAGATGTCAAGAGAGGACCCACAACAACTCAATAATAACTGGAAAATAAATGTGAAATCTTTTGGAATGTAAGGAGGCTCACCAAAGCTATCTGAAGCTAAAAGTGATCTCACTGAAATGCATGTTGATGATCCTGAACACCTATATCTGCATCATAAAAAGATGCAGGTCAAATAAAATCAATACATTGAATGTATGAGTATGTAATATAGCCGAAGCATAACAACTAAAAGAAAGGATTGTAATAGATAAATATATACTCAAGTTGAATATAAAGAAATAAAGGAGTTAAATCATTTAAAGCTTTACAAAACTTAATCATCTCTGAACTCAACATAATAAGTGATATATTAAAATACACTTTAACTCTATTGGGAGATTCTCTAACCGACAACCATCACTATGAGCTATGTGATTATACAACGTCTTGTCCACGCTGCCAGAACTGTCATATACCGTGTCAGGGTATAGAACCTTTAAACTAAGTGGATCCACTAAGCTATAAGGATTCATCTATGATCATGTACCCATGTTGGCAAGACATGGTTTATGAAGATTTTGAGTTGTCTGAACTGATCATCATATCGTTGTTAAATACTATAATAAATAATATATAAACGCATGCTCAAATGTATAAAACATACTCTTTCTCTAGTTTGAGATAATTGCTTAAACTATCCTCTTAAAAGAGGTAACTGCTTTGAAATATCTCTGAACTCATAAACTCATTTAGAAATCAAAGTTTCTCTTTTCTCATTTTAAAAATGATATCTTTAGGAAATACTTAGTTCCCTTATACTTTCTCTCAAAATATCTCTTCACACCATACTCAAAACTCTTCTTTACTTTTCTCAGAAATCAATTTAAGACAATGATTAGTTAAAAGGGTTTCTTAATAAATAACTCAATAATAAGGTTCATGCAAACATGAACGATCAATTCAAGAATCTCAATCCATGATATACAACAACTCAACAATTAGGAGTAGAAATTCAGAATTCAATGATACTACTCATCTCAAGAATACTCAAAATCAAGGATAAAAACCACAGATTACTCTTTTACTAATTTGAAAGTAGATGTAGGGCATGAGGATGAACTAGTCCAACACTATGATAGCCTTACATACATGGGAAGAACAAAGTTCTTGGTGAAATTGATGGAAACTTGAAGAAGACTCAAAATCCTAGCCTTTTCTCCTCTTGGAACCTTGCTTTAATGATTTGAAGCGTTAAAGATTATGTAAAAAGGATGTTTAACAGCAATGACCCTTAACAAGGTGCAAAGGAGTCGGGATTTAGGCCTAGAATGGATGGGGAAAGTCCAAAATAAGCTTAATTAATCTGAAAATGCAAAACACTAGTCACGCCTGACAGAGGTCCTAAAGGCCCGTCACTAGGATGACTGGACGTCACTTGTCATCGTCAAAAATATATGAAACACTGAAATTTCTGCAAAGTTGATAGGCCAGCTGATAGACTGTCAAGTAGTTGACTACCCGTCAGGCTGCCGTCAAGTATTTTCTAATATGACAATCTCTGGTAAAATGGCTATAACGGCTTACTCCGAACTTAACATGAGGCAAACTCAGTTGCATTGGAAAGATGACTCAAATGCCTTCACTTTGATAGGTTATGGGCTATCTAATTCATTATGATCTGGGAGATATGATTGTTTGAAGTTGATCTAAGTAGAATCTTATGTCAAAACTTAATCGGTAAGGAACCTTTAACTCAACTTTGTGCTAGGGGGTTCTTGCGACCTTAATTCATATCCAAATACATTCCAATACTAAAGAATTGACCTTTACACATATAATCAATTTAAGAATCACCCGCTACGATTATACATGCAATTAAAGAATGGTATGGGCCTTAGCTTAGAAATTTTTGGGGTGTTTCATCTTTCTCTACTATATGTATGATGGGTATTAGGGCCAGAAATATTAGAAGGGTTTAACTGTGATTGGACCATGTTAGAGCCCTCTACTACTACAAATGTATTATGAAGGGGATTGCCTCTTTTTTTTATAGTTTTGGCTATATTCTTATGTCATGACCCTCCACGCCATCATTCCACATAGACGTCACATGGCATAAAGTTGTCCATGTGGAAGACTTACATTGGAAGAAGAATAGTCCTTAGTGGAATATTCTAGAGAAATATAGAGAAATATGAAGATTTCCCATGGAAGGTTGTAGAATTACATGGGAAGTCCTTGGAATGTTCTAGAGTTGTTGAGAATTCTAGAAGAGGGACTAACTTATGTTATTTACACTTTAACCCATAAGATTGTAGTATAATTAGAGGGGCTCTCATTTGAAAACTAATCAAGCAAGTGTAAATCATGCTTCCAAGCAATACAAAACCTCCTTTAAAATCTCTCTTTGTCTTTCTTCATTCTCTTAGCGATCTAACTTTCAAAAGGCTTACTTGAGCTTACAAGATCGTGACGGAGCATTAGTGTAAGTCTAAGTTTGTGACAATGTGGTATCAGAGCAAAGGTCAGAACTAAGGGAATGACTAACGAGGGAGACATAAATGCTGCTAGCACCACCAACGTCAGGCTGGATGGTGGAAAGAAGCACTGCAAGGGAATGAAACACCTTAAGAGTGGTGAGGAATTGTTGCTTGACCCTACACCAAGCGAAGAGCTAACATCTCACCCACTTTCAACCACTGAAGCGCGTGATGATGAACGCAGTGAGGAGCCCATTGATGTAACGCCTGGAGTAGAGTGGATCACGAGGGTCGACACAGCGAGGTAGGTTGTGGATATCTTAGGCAAGCACTTGAACAGGGTCGATGGAAAGTTTAAGACTCTCGAGGACTTCACCCTTGAAGAGAATGACAACATCCGCAAGGACTTGGAGGTGCGTATGCATGTGGACTATGAGATGAAGGAAATCATCACTTCCTAGTAGTGTCGGCTCATGGAGGCGTTAACCATAACTGAAACCATGAAGGTCAGGATGGAAGCGCTCAAAGGAGGAACGAAAGCTGGAAGATCTGCGACACCCAATGGAGAAAGGGAGGCTAAGATTGAGGCTCCCAAACCACCAATGTTCAAAGGCGTCCATGACGCGCAAGAAATAGAGAATGTACAGTGGTATTTGGATACTACTTCAAGTGTAACAGGGTGAAGAGTGATGAGAACAAGATCAACACTGCGGTGTTGTACCTCTTAGAGATGGACATGCTATGGTGGAGGTGAAAGGAGTCAGAAATAGGGAAGGGGCTTTGCACCATCAAAACATGGGAGCAATTTCGTTTAGAGTTTAAGAAGGTTTTCTTCCCTAAGAACGTCATCTAGGCGCAAGTTTAGGGAGTTGAAGCAGACAGGTAGCATACGAGCGTACGGGAGTGAGTTCACCACTCTCACGCTTCAGATTCCCAACCTAACAGATGAAGATATGTTGTTCCATTTCATGTATGGGCTGCGAAATTGGGCCAGGATGAAGTTGGAATGCTGACAAGCCAGGACTATTGATGAAGCCATCACACAGGCCAAAGCTTTGACAGATCATAGGCATGACAAGCCCGATCGAGCTAGAGGAGAAGAGATAAGAGGTAGTCATGATCAAGGTGGGGGAGATTGTGGCAAAATCAAGAAGCAGCCAGATCCCAGGAACCATGACACCTATAAGTCTGATGGCAAGAAGTTTGTACGTCAACGCGATACGGAGAGGAAGGTAGAGACTACAAAGAGAAATGGTTTCTACATATACGGTGGGCCGCATAACTGTGCAAGATGCCCCAAGCTGAAGAACATTGGTGCCATATTACGTGAATGGAAGGAGAAACACAAGGACTATGACAAGGTTCAAACACGATACAGTTGGGCTTGATTGGACTATGTGGAGCTATCACAAAGCAATCCGAGAGGCCAAAAGAATACGACGCACAATGTGTAAACATCATGATCAGTGGGCAACCCGTTCGTGCTATGGTCGACACAGGTGCGTAGACCAACATCATGACCAAGAGCACAACAACAAAGTTGGGGTTGAGTTACAGTCCAAGTAACACTCACCTCAAGATGGTCAACTCACCACCGACTCCCGTGTGGAGAGTCACCCAAGGATTAAGCATCATTTTAGGCAAGTGGCAAGGTAAAACCAATTTTAACAGTTCTTCCAAAAGTGTCACGCAATGATCGATCCTTACCTCCAATGACTCTTGGTCATGGAACAAGAAGGATCATGCATGGTGCCCTTAGTTAAGGTACCAAAGATGGAAGGACAAGCTCAACTATCAGCGTTACAGCTCGTGATGGGCCATAAGAAGAAGGAGCAGACAAACATAACCACCAATGCAAGTATGACTAAAGGCAATAGTGCTAAAGGGACTTTGCCACCATGCATAGCAGTTCTAGAAGAGAACAAAGATGTCTGAAGAGTTGCACAGGGTCATTCATCAAGTCCAAGTACTACGAACGGCACATGCGAGAAAATAAGATTTGATTGCTCATACAACAACAATGCACTATGGTCATTGCAACATCGGGTGGGGGAGAGTGTCATGACCCACCATATCATCACTCTACTTAGGTGACACGTGGCATAATGTTGTCCATGTGGAAGGCTTACATTGGAAGAAGAATAGTCCTTAGTGGAATATTCTAGAGAAATATGGAGATTTCCCATGGAAGGTTATAGAATTACATGGAAAGTCCTTGGAATGTTCTAGAGTTGTGGAGAATTCTAGAAGAAGGACTAACTTGTAAATAAGTAGGGACTTGTGTAACAATTTTTACTTATACTTTAGACCCTAGTATTGTAGTATAAATAGAGGGGCTCTCATTTGTAAAGCAATCAAGCAAGTGTAAATCATTCTTCCAAGCAATACAAAGTCTTCTTTAAAAGCTTTATTTGTTTTTCTTCATTCTCATAGCGATCTAAGTTTCAAAAGGCTTACTTGAGCTTACAAGATCATGAATGAATCGTGAGTAATTTGTCAAAGTTGTCAAGTGCCGCACAGAGCATTAGTGGAAGTCTAAGTCTGTGACACTGATAACGCTCAACTACACCTCATCCAATACTAGGTGTAGGCGATCGTAATCCAGTATAAACCCAACAAAGAGTTGGGGTTGATCCCACAGGAAGTGATACGGAATGGAATTCAATTAAGAAGTAAAGAGTATGTTCTAATCAGTTATAGAAGATGACATTATCGAAACCAATTAAATTATAAGGTTTGACAATGAATGTCAGATGGGGGGATTAGGTTTTTCAATTAACAACTACGACAATTACGAAAACAGGGGAATAGATAAGTAGAGAAGGATTCTCGGGGATATGATCGATTAAAGACTAATTTCGCTATATGGGTAATTATAATTTACTAACAATTGTTGAATCTTAGTGGGTAGGCTAGACTATAGATGCAATAGCTTTCTCTCGAACAACTATTACGATTCAAGCGAGTTCTCTCGAACATCGACAAGCATAACACTATAAACAACCCAATACCTTAATTTATCTACTCTCTCGAGCTAGATAGGTAGGATCGAATTAAGATTCACTCTCTCGAGCTGAACCCACAACAACCCAATCACTACAATCATCAATTGATAAGCTTAATTCTAGAACCTCTTTCTCAAGCAAGCCAAGAACACTAAGCTAGAATTGCATTTGCAACTACAATTCATGAGTGAATACACAGCTATCAATCAAACCCACTTCAAAACATCATTTAAATCAGTAAACAAAAATACCCATAAGCTAATTAGAACACATAATCACATAATCACACCCCCAAGAATGGGGTTTTAGCCACACATCATAAAAAGGAAAAAAAAGTTACCAATTATGTTGTCCATGAACTGGTAATGATTTCCAAGTCTCTACAATGCTTCAATTCAACTAAAATTAAAAACCCACTTGAAAACTATACTAAAAAACTCAAGATAAAAACTCTCAGAACACTTGTTTAGAATCTGGGAATTTCTGAACTTTCGCAACATTTCACTTATCTTTTGAAATTGTGTATTTATACTCTTCAGAATTTTTCAGCTTGTGGACTGATTGGCGAACTATGTCGAACATAACCGACCAGGTCGGCGATGAGCCAAGTGTCCCTATCCATCGTCGTCTTGCCTTGCCACTTCAATCTCAGGCTTCTGTAACTTTAGGTGATCAAGAGCTGAGTCGCCGATCCATTCGGTGGTTCGCCGACTGTCCATTTCCATCGCCAGTTGGCTTGTTCCCCAGGGTTGGCACTCTGTAACATTAGGCGAGCTGAGGGACCACTCGGTGGTTCGCCGAGTGGTCTTGGCGCTCACCAGGATTTCCTCTCTTCAACTTATTCAGCTTTTTTGCTCTTTTTTGCCCAGTAATGTCCTTGCCTTGCTTTTTCGCCTTCATTGTTGCAAATCAACACCTTAACATCAGTTTAGAGCATAATTTAAGCATTGAGGACAATAAAACTATGAAAAAAAGCCCTAAATGAGTCGAAATCTCAGACTCATCAACACCCCCAACTTAAACTTTTGCTTGTTCTCAAGTAAAACTCAAGATCAATCAGTTCAACAAGGATGTCTACAAACAGTGCTACTCAAGACTCAACATGAATTCACACAAGAGGTTCAAACTACACAAGCAATGTTCAATTGTGCAATCTAAGTTTCAAACTGTGACTAACCATTATAAAATAGACTCAAGCTCACAATGCTTGCTTCAAATGCAAGTTCAAGCTCAACAAAAGCATTTGAATGCCCTCACATCAAGAATTATTCCATGCTCACACAAAGCTCATCAAACTTTCAAAATTTTGGAATAAAAAACAACTCTCACCCTCTCAAAGGTAAACACATGCATGATTCTTCCCCATAGGCTTGCCCGTATTTTCCAATCAACATGATATTAAGCTCACTCAAGATCACAAAGGTCTTTCAAGGCTTGCAACGGGGCTGGGGGGTAATGGTATGATCATTTAGGCTTAATGACTTTTATCTTCATGAAGCATGCCCTGCATTTCATTCTTTTTCCTTCTCTATCACACTTTTTGATTCTCAAAATTTGAAACCTATTCTTTTAAGCACGACACATTGGATACCCCATTTCTTTTGCTCATTGCACACACTTTATTTCAACAATTCTTTTCTTTTTCGATCTTTTTCTTCTTTTCATCTCTTTTTTATATATATATATGGAGGGGTTCCATCTTTTTCAACATGATCTTTCAAGGGTGAATTTCTCAGACTTCTTGATTTACCTCCTTTTTCACCACACCCCCAACTTAGGTTTTTGGCCTAAGTTGACTATTCAAGATAACCAATGCTCCATGAAGATTTTAGGTGGGAAAGAAAAGGGGTCATTTGTGTTCAAGGTTCATCCAAAGAAAAGGATAGGCTCAAACGGTGCCAAACTAGGTTCACACTCTCACAAGGTGGTCACAAAGAGGTATAATGGCAATATCGGTTCACTCTCCACAAATTGTGCCTAAGATCATCTCTATCATTGGCTCACATTAGACAATTGGACCAACGGGGCAAGTTCTAGGTATTATCAAGCATGCATTTCAAGACAACCTCACCAAACACGGCATTCAACACAATCAACAAACAAGACTCTACACTTTTAGCTAGCGTGCCACGATCATCACAAGAGTGCAACTCAACAACCGGCTTAGTCACAATGAGATGCTACGAGTTCACATATGACTTATACAACTCAATTTGCCTCATCGGATTTGCACACACATGTCGTACAATCAAGAAAACTATTCAACTCATCACTATTGATCACAACCAACACTCGAAGTTGCAAGAGAACAACCACATTCACATACATCAAAAGGTGGAAATTTTCAAAACAGGTCAAAACCACAATCACATTAAAAACAATTAACCAATTCAATGGATCAAAATCAATATATATCAACACAAGATCATGTCCAACAATCACAACACAAAAACAACAAATATCCACAAAGCAGCCCAAAAGAGGTAGGTATATAAATACCTCACCCCGCCAAACTAATCTAGCAATTATCCTCAAATGTGCAAAAATAGTAAAACCAGTCTAAATAATAACAGAATGAGAGTCAAAAGAATCATGGCTAAGCGTGTGGTGAACTCTACATGTCCGTGACTCTATCTGTCGGGGCATCAGTGTCTGGTGCAACATCAACCTTGGCTCCACTATAGCCCACCATCGACGTATCTCGCAGAGAAGCCGCCACAGCTGTCTGGACCATAGCTCCCTCAAGATCCTCCAGATCTCTATACACAGCTGCATCGTGAATGCCCAGCTCCTCCTCATCGGTCTCAGCCTCGGACTCAGCATCTACCTCATTCATAGCTACATTTCCTGGTATAATAGCCGGAGGAATCTCAGAGCTGGCTGGGAAATTTGAACTCGGCACCTCAGGAAGGGTCACAGTGCCAAAGAGCATTGAGAGATCAGTGGATTTCAGCTCATCCACATCTTTCCACTGCCCAACAACATCGGCATTCAAGGCCGTCACATCCTCAGAAGCATTCAGGCCCTGCTCACAAGCCTCTACCCTCATAGTAAGGGTATGCAATGCAAGCCTGTGGGCATCTATAAATCCCCTGTGCTCTCTCAACTCAGCCTCTACCCTCACAGTAAGGGCATCCAATGCAAGCAGCAGCAATCGCCCACTCAATCAACCTAGGCACAACGGCCTCTACCCAGGAGGCATGCATATCAGTAGAGTGAGCCAGATGGCCCATTTTGTAATAGCATGGCATGGGTGATAAGGGGTTAGGAAGAAGCAGTAGCAGAAGGAGGGGGAACAACAGTCGAATCTGAAGGTGCAGAAGTAGACGTATCAGGAGTACTTGTAGGCTCGCTGGCCTGAGGGGGAAGTATTACCTCTGTCGGCAACATCTCAAAATCAACTACCGGGGACATGTCCGTCGGTCCAGCTCTCCTCCATCAGTATCATCCCTCATATACTCGGCCTCTATCCGCCGGATCTCAGTAGAGGAAGTGGGAGTCACTTCAACATTCATCTTTGCAATCATCGAAACATGAGCCCGCCTACACAACTCAGTAATCAAGACTAGGAATGGGAGAGAGGTCTGGCTCTGCTTGGCCCTCATGGCCATGTCTTTCTCTATGAGCATACCTAGATTAAGTCGATCCCGATCCATGATACAACCCAAACAAGCAGCCTTCGGATGCCTAAGAATAAATTCATTCTGGGATGGCATCAAGGTGCTGATGATGAACCCGAACCAATACCTAGCAGCCACATTTAGGTCCTTCTTCTCAATAGGAACACCAGCCTCAATCCACCATGGCGTGGTGTCAGAAATCAGTGGTGCCAACCAACCCTTCAAATCATCGAGGGTCTTCTTCTGGATTTTATCTATGTAGAAGTGCATCGTGTTCATCGTACAGCCAGCACCTCATTGATCTCAGTGCTGCTACTCTTCACCTTCTTTCCCCAAACTACCACATAGTCAACCGGCTTGAACGCACTGGCCTTTTTCTTTCCCTTTGGCACCAGCTCCCCATATGCCGAGTAGAACTCCCAGACCCAGGTAGAAATATAAGAGCCTAGGGGCTTGGTAAAGATCTCGAACTTGTGGAACTTTATGGTGTTCCACACCTCTGGGTACCGGTCTACCACACCATCACTAGACAGTCGCTTTTCTTCAAGGATAGTCCTCAAACACTCGGCCTTTAATCTGTTCAGTGACCGGGGTGGAGGAGCCTGTACTGGTGGAGGAGCCTTCTCTACTATCTGAGCTGGATGTGGAGGAGGCACAAGAGGCATCATAATCTGAGATGGATCATGCATCACCTTGGAGCATAGCTCCTCTCTCCTAGCCTGGAGCACCTGGTCATCTTCCGACTCAGATGCCGAGGCTGGAGAACTATCCCCTGAGTGTTCCTCACTATCAGAGGTAGTGAGGTGAGTGCCATAGATGCCCTCCCTGTCAGAACTCCCCTCCGCTGGTGTGGGTTGTACATGGTCATTTCCTTTTCCTTTTCCCCCATTTGGAGGAAGTTTAGCCGGTGCTTTCCGGGAAGGTGCAGCCCCCTCATTTATGACTATGCCTCTAGACCACTTTCGGGGTGGTTGATTTCTTCCGGCAACTTTTGGTCTATCCATTCCTGCAAAACAGAACTACATACGTTAGATGTAATTTGAAAAATTTCACAGTTGTAAAGAATGTGCAGGAAAACTCATCGAACCGTTCAGGGAGTCGCCAACCCCATTCGGCGAGCCAAGTCGGGCTCGCCGAATGTTACAGAATAAAATTTGTCAAAACTCAGCACATGTCGGTGATGTCCAGGGCCTTTCGGTGAATCGCTGACACTATTCGACGAACTAGAAGTAGCTCGCCAAAAGTTACAAAATAATTTCAAAAAATTAGGGCGTAGAAGGGCGATCAGAAGGGTCTTTCGGCGAGCTCGACCCAGCTCGCCGAATAGTCCAACCTGCCAGATTTTTACCACGCCCTTCAAAATCTAACCCGCAGCCTACAAAAACAAAATTAACCCATTATTCTATGCAATTGAGCCCATACCCATACTACCCATAACCTCGGGGTACTCAAACTTCCCCTAATTTGGCCAAAATTGGCCAATCGACGTCTTTTGACCTTAAGAATGACGTCAACCGCTCTATCATTGGGCAAAATCAATCAATTGGCACACACGGGGTTACTCAGACTTCACCCCCACTAGACTGAACAATCAAATCAACACAACCCACAAGATTTAACATGCTAATATACAAGATTTCACAATTTAAGGCCAATTAACTTCAAATGAAACAAGATACGGGCTGACATTACCAACACACATTCGACAAATCACAATACGCAATGAAAACAGCCAATCAATGACCATGCATTTGAATTTACTAAAATCTAATGGCGGGGTTTGGTTAACCAACCTTAGAAGTAGATGATTGGAAAGCTAGGCAAGCAAAGTATCCTAAAATCCTCCCCCAAGTTATCGATCCCACACGAAAAGAAAGAAAACTAGTACGTAAGTATGAAAATTTGTGGTTGTGAAAGTATAGAAGTCAAAAAGTATGAAATGAGGGAGATCTTTGAATTTAAAAATGGTTTGGCATTTTGACCCTTCATTTCGTGCGCCAGTCGGCGATGCTTACTTACATCGCCGACCCACTAGGCGATGCGCCGAGTAGCACTTTAGCCCGCCGAGTTTTACAGAACCTCTGGCAAGCTAGTTGGTTCAAACGGTGATCTAAGTCGGGCCCGCCGACCTGTTCGGCGAGTCGCCTACTGGACATTGGCTCACCTAATTTCTCATTTTCCCAAAATTTCAAATTTTCAACCTGCACATTCAACACCCGTCATTCAAACAACAGTATTAAAAACATAAAAGCTTGGGTTGCCTCCCAAGAAGTGCCTTATTTAACGTCGTGGCACGACGAAGATACCCTTTCAAGATTCATTATAGGGATTGGCCATGGTGTCACTCGGTAGTGCCTTTTTTTGCCTTGGGTTCAAATAAGTCGAGATTTGACCCATTTGTGTTTCTAGCTGCTTAATGGACACCGAATGAGAAGTAACAGTCTGATTGAGAGTGGAAACGTCATCTTTCATTTCTTTTACCACCTTGTCCAACCCTTCCACTTTGTTGAGAATGCGTGAAAGCATATCTTCAGTGCGGAAATATTTCGGATCAACCCTTTGCTCTTTTGGATTTTAACGCTCTTGGGGAGATACATGTCTCTCTTTGTCCCCATCTCTCTCATTCCAGTTAGTTACATGACATTCCATTCCCTATCACGGTCTCTCCAACCGTCATCACGCTCTCTATTCCAACCTTGATTCCCGCCCGACCTTGGATAGTTCGGACGGAAACCTCCACCTTGATTTGCAAGGAAACTCACTTAGAAGGTAATGGCCTTTGAACAAAGGGGAGATGATGTGTTGATATTTCAAGGTAGATTGTGTGTTCCAAAGGTAGATGAGCTCCAAAAGAGATTGAAAACAGCGCAGAGCCGTCAAAAATCATATCCTGATGTTAGAAGAAGAGATTTAGAGTTTGAGGTTGATGATTAAGTATATCTGAAGGTTTCACCTATGAAGGGTGTTATGAGATTTGGTAAGAAAGGAAAGTTTAGTCCCCATATCCAAGAAAGTTGATAATGTAGCTTATGAGTTGGAGCTACCGGTAGAGTTAGAAGAAGTCCATCTGGTATTTCAGATTTTTATGATAAAGAAGTGTTTGGGTGATCTTTCACTTATTGTGCCTAACAAGAATATTGGTATCAAGGACAACCCATCTAATGAGGAGATTCCCATTCAGATTCTTAATCGTCAGGTTGCAACAGTCGAGGTCTTATGGAGAAATCAGTTTGTTGAGGAAGATACATGGGAGGCCGGGGAAGATACGAAGAAGAGATACCCTCATCTCTTTTCCTCCGAGTTAGTTCTAGTCTAAGGTATTAACTCTTCCTAAATTACTCATTCAATTTAATCCCTCATTCGGTGTTTTGAGTTCATGAGTTTTATGTGTCTTTTGCACTAAATTGGGTTGTTAAACATTCCCATACCCTTTTCATGATCAGTTCAGCCATCATTCGAGGATGAATGATTCCAAGGGGAAGATATTGTAACACCCCAAAAATTTCTAACTCAAGGCCTGAACCATTTTTTAATTGCATGTAAAATCGTAACTGGTGATTCTTAAATTGCTCATAAGTGTAAAATTCAATTCTTTAGTGTTGTAATGGATTTATATAGGAATTAAGTTCGCAAGAACCCCCTAGCACATAGTTGAGTTGAAAGCTTCCTTACCGATTAAGTTTTGACATAAGATTCTACTTAGGTCAACTTCAAATTACAATATCCCCCAGCTCATAGCGAATCAGGTGGCTCATGATCTATCAAATTGAAGGTATTTGAGTAATCTTTCCAACGCCATGAAGTTTGCCTCATTTTGAGTTCGGAGTAAAAGGTTATGGCCATTTTACCAAAGACTATCATATTAGAAAAAGTCGACGGCAGCCCTGACGAGCAGTCAACTACTTAACGGCCCGTCAACTTTGCAGAAATTTTAGTGTTTCAAGCGTTTTTTATTATGACATGTGACGGGCCGTCATCCTAGTGACGGGCCGTCAAGCGTGACTAGGGTTTTGCATTTTCTGATTAATTAAGGGTATTTCGAACTTTTCCCATCCATTCTAAGCCTAAATCCTGACTCTTTTACACCTAGTTAAGGGTCTTAGCAGTGTCAAACATCTTTTTTATGTTCTTTAACACTTCAAATCACTAAAGCAAGGTTCTAAGAGGAGAAAAATCTAGGGTTTCGAGCGTTCTTTAAGTTTTCATCAATTTCGCCAAGAACTTTATTTTTCTCAGGTATGTAAGGCTATCATAGTGTTGGACTAGTTTTTCCTCACGCCCTACATCTACTTTCAAATCACTAAAAGAGTAATCTAGGGTTTATATCCTTGATTTCAAGTATTCTTGAGATGAGTAGTAGCGTTGAATTCCGAATTTCTATTCCTAATTGTTGAGTTGTTGTATATCATGGATTGTGATTCTTGAATTGATCATTCATGTCTATTTTCCAGCATGAACCTTATTATTGAGTTATTTATTAAGAAATAATTTTAACCAATCATTGTCTTAAATTTATTTCTGAGAAAAGTAAAGAAGAGTTTTGAGTATAGTCTGAAGAGATGTTTTGAGAGAAAGTATAAGGGAACTAAGTATTTCCCAAAGATATCATTTTTAAAATGAGAAAAGAGAAAATTTGATTTTTAAATGAGTTTATGAGTTCAGAGATATTTCAGAGTGGTTACCTCTTTTAAGAGGATAGTTTGAGCAATTATTTCAAACTAGAGAAAGGGTATGTTTTATATATTTGAGCATGAATATATATATATATATTTATTGGGAATAGTATTGAACACCGATATGGGATGAGTTTAGACAACTCAAAATCCTCATGAACCATGTCTTGCCAACATGGGTACAGGATCATACTTTTTAGATGAATCCTTATAACTTAGCGGATCAACTTAGTTCAGAGGTTCTATACTCCGACACTGTATAGGACAGCTCTGGATAAGACGCATCATCACGTAGCTCATAGTGATAGTTGTCGGTTAGAAAATATCCCAACAGAGTTAAAGTGTATTTTAATATATCACTTATTATGTTGAGTTCAAAGATAAGTAAGTTTGTAAAGCTTTAAATGATTTATTTCCTTTATTTCTTCACATTCAGCTTGAGTATATATTTATCTATTGCAGTCATGTCTTTCACTTGTTTTGCTTTGGCTATATTACATACTCGTACATTGAATGTACTGATTTCATTTGACCTGCATCTTTTTATGATGCAGATATAGGTGTTCAGGATCATAACAGGCGTTTCGTTGAGATCTGTTTTCGCTTCAGATAGCTTTGGTGAGCTTCCTTGCATTCCGGAGGATTTTACATTTATTTTTCAGTTATTGTTGAGTTGTCGTGGGTCTTGTCCCGACATCTATCCTAGTATTAGAGGCTTCATAGATAGTTAGAGTTGAGGAGTCTCTCAATATTTCTCTTTTATTTCGAAATGTTTTGCAAACTATTATATTTATAATATTGACTATTTTCAGACATTTGACTTGAGTCTATTTGAGATATATGAGTTAAACTCTGCATTTAAAGCTCCTTATTTCTTGAGTTAAGTCTTCCGCTAAGTAGTCTGTCAGGAAAAAGGTTCGCTTGACGACCAAAAATGTCTATCGAGTACCGGCTACGTCCAGGGTGTAGGCTCGGGGCGTGACAAAAGAGATTTTGAAGAATTAACTAAAATGATTATTGTTACTGGCTTGCCTTTGAGTTTTGCTTAATATCTTAACTTTATTCATTATATTCAAATAGTGTATAATCCATCTTTTAAAGGTTTTTCAAGAAACACAATTAAAAAAATTATTTTTAATTATCAAGGTCAACATTTTCATTATCTTCATTATTTATTTTACTATGATACTTAAAATGGCTTTCACTTCTGATATGGGTCGTAGTGTTAATGATAATGATTATTTCATTATTACTGACCATTGATTGATGAAAATTAGAACATGTAAAAGAGAATTTTAAGTTATAAAAGTTATGAAATGCATAAAACCGGTAGTTACATAGCTCAAACTATTGTAGAAGTTTTAGAATTTTATGAAATTTGTAATAAAGTAATTATTGTCACCCTTGATAATACTTCTAATAATTGTTGATATACTAAAATTGAACTTTGCCCTATTTATGATGATGATTTCATATTAGATGTGTTGCACATATATATAATTTGATGTAAGAGATGATATAGCAATGTATAATAGTGATTGTATTAAATGTTAAACTGTCTGTCATTTTATTTTTAAATATCAAGTAAAGGCTAGACGTAAAGATTTTGAAAATCGTTGCCGTGAATTTAATCTCCCTCCTAGAAAAATTCCAAAAACAGTGTCTACTAAATGAAATTCTTTATATGAAATGCTTAAAACTGCTTATGAATATAGAAAATTTTACTAATGATTTGGAATGCTCTTATAGACACTGATTGAGATGACGTAAAGAATCTTATAGATTTTTTTAAAAAAAATTAGCTATAAAACAAATATTTGGACTTTATTATCCAACTATTTGTTCAGTTTTACCAAATATTTGTGTTGTTTCTGATAAAACTTTTTAATTCAAAAATATTTCAAGGTTTAAAGAGTCTGTTAAGTCAATGATTGAAAATTTTAAAGAATATTTTTTCCTATTCCTCAAATTTATTTATCTGTTTGTTTAATAAACCCAACTTACAAAGAAATAGATGCATCCCAAATTACTGAAAAATATATTTAAATTTAGATATTTAAGCTCACGAATTACCTAGTTTAACAACAGTTAAAGATAGCATAAAGATTGAAGCTAGAAAATTGTATGACTTGTATAATTCTAATAGAATAAATGAAGTAGTACGTATTGATCAACCTGAAACTTCTAGGTGTAGATATGAAGATAATATTGATGATATGCTAGAAAATTATCTTGGTCTTACTTCTAATGAAAAGAATGATTTTGATGAATATCTTAATCAGTGAAGTATTAAGGATGCACAAGTAAAACCTCAACTTTTAGAATGGTGGAGAAGTCACGGAAAGACATTTTCAAAACTTCAACGGATGGTTCGAGATGTGCTAGCTATTCAAGCATCTTCAGTAGCTTCGGAGGGCGTTTTAGTGCAACAAAATTTCAAATTGGAGAGCATAGGTATTCATTAGCATCAGAAAGCTTGGAGATATCGATATTGTTTATATATTGGATCAATGTTGAGCGAAAAAATAATGAGCGTCCAAATTTACCTGCCCAATTTGAATATGATATAGATAATATTTTGGTAGATTGTAGAGAAAACGTCATGGATGCATGCGGGGGACAAACACTACAACCACTTCCATAACATGTTAACAAAGAGATGTTAGAAGATCTAAGACAAGACTATTTTTAAGGCTACAAATATTAACATGATAATTCAACCCTTCTTAGAAGGTGACTGCGTAGATTAGGTCCTCTTCTAATATTTGTAATATAAATTATACTATTTAATTTTTTATGAATAAAACAATAGGTTATTCGCCTTAATTTTTTTAATTATTATATTCAATTTAATACAAGTCTTTTTTATATATTTCAATTTTTAAATGTTTCAAACTTAAGTTACAATTTGAAATTAAAAAAGTTTGAAAATTGAAAGTTTGATATAGTTTAAAAAGTTTCAAACTTAAGTAAATAAGTTAGTTATAGTTTGAAAGTTTTAAATTTAAACTTTTAAGACTTAAGAATTTGAAATTTAAACTTTAAGAGTTTAAAATTTGAAATTTAAACTTTAAGAGTTTAAAATTTGAAATTTAAACTTTAACAGTATAAAATTTAGACTTTAAAAAAAGTCTAACTTATTAAGTTATACTTTTAAAGAAATATTAAATAAGTAATATATTTTGAATTTTTTTCAATTATAAACAATCAAGTTTTGATTTAATTAATATTTTTAAAAAAAAAAAAAAAGAGGGGGGAGGGGGGGTGACCCGGAATTTCGGTTTGGTACGTATCGGTCCGGGACGACCGTTCCTATAATTACCGATTTCGGCCGACTCCCACTAGTTGACGCTGGTTCCAGTCCGGTTGTATAGGTTTCAGTCTGTCATGCCCCAAGCCTACATCCTAGATGTGGCCGGCACTCGGAGACCATTGATGGCCCCAAGCGAACCCTTGACCTGGCTAACTATGACTCACATGACTCTATAAGATACGCACAAGCTTAAATAGACGAGCATTTAAAACATTTAAAGAAAAGCTTTAAGACAGTGTCTTGAAATCTAACATAATTCATAAGTTTAAATAAAATATCTAGAGAAAACAGTTGAAACATTTAACTTTGTCTGCTTATGAAGATCTATTATTCAAGATAGGTGTCAGGACAAGACCCACAAAACCTCAAATACTACTAAAACTGAATATGAAAATTGAGTCTCCCGGAAGCAAGGAGGCCTCACCGAAAGTTGTCTACGAGTACAAGTGATCTCAACGAAACACATGTTGATTATCCTGAACCCTTGTATCTGCATAAAAACTATATATAGATCGAATAACATCAGTACATGAAATGTACGAGTATGTAATAAGGCTGAATAAAATAATAACTGAACTGATGGCAGAAAACATATCAAGTAAACAATATATGAACAAGTGGTGAAAACTATTTGTACTTTACAATAAGATAGCAATAAAAAGAATATGAGAATAGAAAATTTACTCTGTGGGAGGTTCTCTAACCGACAACCATTAGTATGAGCCTAGCAATGATACAACGTTTCACCCATGTTGCAAGGATTATCCTATACCTTGTCGAGGTGTATGATGCTACTACAACTATGGATCCATCTAATAGGCCTTCTCAGAGGTAGCAATGAATCACACGACAAATTGGTACGATCCTATCCTACATTGGCTACATAGTTTTATGGGACTTCGAGTTAAAAATAGGCTCTTACCCAATTTGATGTTTGATACTACTCCCAAAACAAACCATATCAATTTTCAATCACCTTTTACAGAGAAAGGGACTATTTCTTTACTTTACTTTCACTTTTCTTTATTGAAATACTGTTTGAAATAAAATCAATTATACTCTTTCTCTTTCTTACTAGTCAAATAGTACATATGAAATCGTTTAATTCTTTCTTTGAAAATTCTTTTCAAAACATGCATTTAAACGTATACTTATGGACTTACGTATCAAGTCTAAAATCGATGTATAAGAAATCTCATATAATAATCTCTATAAACATGACTTTAATAAACAAATAAGGTTCATGTGATACGAAACATGAACAATAATTTAGAATTCAATATGCATAATAGAAATCAAAATCTCAATAGTTAAGAAATTGAAATGCAAAATAAGAAACACAACTAAATTTGGATTTCAAGAGACTACAGATAAGACTCTAAACATAACCTTTTAATGAATGAATTTAGATGTAGGAAATGAGGACAAACTTAGTTCATCACTATGAATAGTCTTACATACCTGGAAGGACAAAGTTCTTGGCGAAATCGGTGAAAACTCAAAGAACGCTTGAAACCCTAGCTTTTCTCTTTCGGGAACCTTGATCTAATGAATTGGAGTCTTAATGAACGTAAAAGATCGACTAACACTATTTTAACCCTTAACTTAGAGTAAAAAGTTGAGTTCTAGGTGTAACCCTCTGTATTCTACTTGTACTAGTTCTATTTATATGACGCTTATAAATTGCCTTGTGGTATAGTTATGGACTCGGTTTCCTATGCGACTAGTGACAGTAAAATATGTTTAAAGTGAACTGTCCGTAGATTTTAATGCGATCCGATTAAGTTGACGTCGATGGAAGTATTTAAACTTGATATCATAAGGTGGTATTTGAGTCTAAAGTTTAAAGTGACCTAGTGTATATAAGTTTTAAGTTAATTTAAAGGTATTAAGGTCTAAAAGTGGAATAAAATACTGAGGTGCTTGTTTAACTTAATTAAGCAACTAGGTGAGTCACCTACTTGAGATATATAGACTAAGTTAATGGAGTCAAGGCTAGTGGATCAGATTGAGACTATGTTAATGGACCTATTTGAGGCTCAAATTAAGTAAAAGAAAAAAAGAAGAATAGACAGCCCAACCCAATACTCAAGTCTGCCCCCAAAGCCCAATCTATCCAAGCCTACAAATAGGTAGCTAAAATGTCCAAGTAGGTGCATCACCTACTTAGTATTTGTGGTCCATTTTAAAGCCAAGTGGTGGCTGGAAATAAAGAGGAGAAAGAGTCAGCAAAAAGAGGCCTTTAAAAGGCTAAAAATCTTATGTGAATCTCTCATTTTTCTCATCCAAATCTTAAGTGTCCCAAGCCTCTCAATATCACTCCTCTCTCCTTCAAACAACCATCCTAATTTTCCATTAGGGTTCTATGTATTTTAAGCTTATTTCTTGCAAAGCAGCCCACAAAGTCACCTTCTCTCCTCCTTAGTTTTAAGTATATTAGAGAGTTTTACTCAAGAGAAGTGAAGATATTGGTTGCAGCCAAGGTGTTGTCACTCTTGTACTGATTTTACTCTCTATTTGTGGTATAGAAAATGTTACAAGAATAGTAAATAAAGGAAAACGGATTAAGACAGCCAAGGTAAGGGGCTGCTCCAACCTCCAATTTATTGGAGCATTCTAGACGTACTTGTTCTTTGGAGCTTATGGGGTCGTGATTGGAAATATCTTCCTATTATGCTGAAATGAATTTTGGAGCTGCTTTATAGGCTGTTTAATGTTTATTATTGTGGGAAGCAGTTGAGAGACCTTATAAAATTACTATATGAAGTTGCATTGAGGTGGAAAATAAGAGTGTAAACTTGGGAGGTTGTTCTAGCGGCTCATTAATTTTGTGATTGTTTATGGGTTTGTTTTACATGTATTGTTGTTGTGGGGCAGTGGATTGCCTTATAGGATGGTTGTATAGAGTTATTGTGATTATAAAAGAAGGATATGGTGATACACCAAGAATTTGGGGGTTGAATAGTCATACAGCTTGTCATGTGTTTTAGCTACTGTTTTGCACTCCTATGACGTGATGAGCTTCTATTATTAGCTTTATTATGTACTTATATTGTAGAGTAACACTTAAAGGAAAGGTTGAATCATTGTAGTCACGTTGGTTGGAAGCCAAGGTATGTAAGGCTATTCGATTCCGTATTCTTTGGCATGAAATCTGAAATTTGTGATTACTATCAACGAAGTGATTTTCCTAAGCTCTGTTCCTAAAATAAAGGAAACATAGGGGCAGCGTACAATCTCCAACATGGCTAACGATATTTTCCCCTCTCCTTAGTATGTCAAGTTACTCAGTACATGTTCATTACACTATATTTGTGTGTTGATGTGCTAGTAGAGAAATGATATTCATAACAGCAAGCTTGGCAAATTCTCCTCTTAGTCAATTAAAGTCAATTGTGTCATTTAAGCTCATAAGTAATGCACCGATGTTATATAGCACCTTACGTCATTGTCACTGTCTAAGTTATTATTCTCATGTCTTCTACTACTTGTTTGTGGTTCCAAAGCTCAATACAGATTATGACCACCAAAACAACAATCACAAAGATTAAAGAAACTAAGTGAAGCAATCTGTATAATTATGGGTGGCAGCCCAGGGACAAATGCCTAGCATGGATCGATCCCAATTGGTGTAGAAGGGTGGCAGCTCAGGGGCTAAAGCCTAGCATGAGCCGATCCCAATTTGTGTAATTATGAGGACAACATCCCAGGGGTTAAAATGCCTAGCATGGGTCATTCTCTTCTACCACTGATCAACTGGTCATTTGTGTCACATGCCTTACAAAGATTGTAAAGTGCAGAAAAGAAAAGAATGTAACATACACGATTCCACAAGTATAAACAAAGGTGGTCTCTAATCATTATCTATTTGTATTTGGTTTCACTTGAGCTCTCATTTTACATATTGTTGTATTATGCCTTACATATTCAGTACATTCTTTCGTACTAACGTCCCTTATTGGTGGCGCTGCATTTCATGTTGCAGGTACATGTACTCCACTAGTACATCTCCCCAATAGAAGTACATGATACTCAACGGTTGTTGGTGAGCTCCAGGTTGATTCGAGGCTTTGCCGAGTCTTTACTATGCGTATTTTGATAATTGTACAATCATGGATTCCAGTAGAGGCTTTGTAGACATTATAAAGCTATCAAATGTATTCATAGTTTTACTTGTCACATGTATGGGTTCAGCTAGTCGACATGTGTTGTATATGTAGCTTCTCAATAGTAAATCTATCTGCATAGTAGTTCACTTTTCATCATAGGTCACTTGTAAAACATGTGTTCATATGATACTTGTCCGCCTCACCTAGGGTTGGGGTGTGACAGTAGGCTTAGAATAGGTGGGAAAAGTCTGAAATACCCTTCTTAAAAAGCTGACGAAGACCTTCCACGAGGCCATTAACGGATCATGGTTTGTTTTACGGACCGTAGATTCCATCCGTGGAATTCAAACTAAATATTTAAGACTTATTATTTCATTCTAAGGGTCCAAACTACGACGCGTAGAAGGTTCTACGGACCGTAGATCCAATTCGTAGAATTTATACTAATTTTTCAAGCTTAAAATTTCATTTTACAGGTTCGAACTACGACTCGTAGAAGTTCCTACGGCCCGTAGAATGGATCCGTTGGAATTGGACCCCAAAATTTGACTCTCTGAACTTTTCCTATGACTTGACAGTATGGGTCGTCGAAATTTCTACGGCCGTAGAAGCAATTCGTAGGAATTGACTCAGAAAATTATGATGTGATATTCTTTCGTAAAATGGTCATAACTTTTTACTCCGAACACGAAATGAGGCAAATTTGGTGGCATTGGAAAGATGAATCACAGAACTTCGATTCGATAGGTCATGGGTCACCTAATTCACTTTGTGCTGAGAGATATGTCGTTTGAAGTTGACCTAAGAGAATCTTATGTCAAAACTTAATCGGTAAGGAAATTTTCAACTCGACTTTGTTCCGGGGGGGGGGGGGGTTCTTGTGACCTATTCATAGCTAAAACCATTACCACACTAAAGAATTGACCTTTACACCCTATGAACAAATTTAAAAATAACCCGATACGACCTTACATGTAAATAAACAATGATTCGAGTCTTAGCTTAGAAATTTTCAGGATGTTACATGGTCTCACTGCCACACTTAGTCCCAACTAATTTTTTTGTCTTTTGTAATTAAAAAATATATTTTATAATTAATTTTTTTTATGTATTTCAAATTTGGGTCTTAAACATTATATTCACGTGGGTTTTCCTATAATATTTTCCCTAGCTTCACAAAGTTGGAATTTCACCTCATGAAATATGGGTAAACAACACAAATTCCACTAGTTTACAAGTAAATTACTTTATTTTACACGAATTTTCAATATTACGAATCTTATCAGAATTTAGACTTTGGATACATATTTCTAACGCGTCCAGATAAATGTATCTCGGATACATGTGGTCAAAATCAGGTGTCATTTGTTTCAGATACATTGTATCCAAGTTGAATCGCGTGTATTCGACTCTCTTGCTCGCGTCTCTCCTATGTATCTATATTTAGGAATATATCTAGCATCTAAATACATGTATCTAGTGTGATTCACATGTATCTATGATACATAAACTATCTAGCTTGCTTCCCTCCTATCTCGCTCGCCTCTCTCCTTTTCTTGCTCGTCTCTCTCCCTATTTTAGTGTATCTGATAGCAAAATACATGTATTTATGTGTATTTTAACTTGAAATA
>JAJONR010004757.1:0-41606 GCA_029582245.1 Solanum etuberosum | reverse complement strand
TTTGTAAAGAAAGTGTGGTAAGTATTGTGAGTATATCTTTGTTTGTATCTTCTAGGTTCTCAGTTTGAGTACCTTTCTCTTGATAGGTAATCTGCAATGACATTTTTGTTAGTAGAGATTACTTCAATTGTAAATGTAAAGTTCTGTTCTTGTTCTGTAGTTGTTTTGCGGATTATTTCATTTATATCATTTATCATAGTTCTTAAAGTCAATCGCTAATAAGTACTTTTATCATGCGCCATGCATGTCAATCCACCAAGAAAGGAACCAACGATATGAACCATAAACGCAGTATTTGTTGCATGTCCTAGCTAGTTACACAGATTAAAGTTGTTTAAACGTTTCATAAATACTTGCACACATGTATTTGCTCATGGTGCTAATACTAATCATGTCAAATTACATTTCTCTACTGATTATACCATAATTATCACACAATGATATTTATTTCTCCTTTAATATTGGGCAAGCCACATAAATATTGAAAAAAATTAATTGTTGTGAATTAATCAACTATAAAGCAAGGCACATGACACTTGACTGTTAAACAAATACTTATCAAATGCATAGATTTTTGGATAGTCATTGACAAATGCCTAAATTCCTTTGTAATATAAATTCCTAAAATCTAAGTTCAAACAAACTATTTACATTATCATTTTCATAAACCTTAATGTGATACAAAAAACACATATGCGGAGAACATGGACTTACCATTTGGGAATGGGTCTGCCTTGAAAAAATCCCTCAGGCCTTTATTAGTGAGTCCTTTCACACTTCAAATTTCTAGGGAGTAGTAAAAATAAGATGACTCTGATCTTTATTTTTATGGAGCCGGATGTGAGCTTATCGCCTACTGATCTTACTCAAAAACAGTCAATGAGAGTAGACACATCAATAGCAGCCGACGCACAACCACTAGTAAACACTTAACCTCTTACAACAAGGTATGTTAAGGGAACCTGATTAAGCTCTTGATCCCTCGATTCCCGAGTAACTCGATGATCTTGAAGTTTTTCGAAGCCTCATCAAAGTACAACAGGTTAGGGGGCATGGTTTTTGTCCTTTTAACCGTAATAATACCCGATTTGCTAACGAAATGTTCAATTATTTTGAATCTGTTGTGTACTCAAAATTAATAAATCAAAAATCACTTTTGGCACATGACAAATGTCATCGTTTAATTCGTCACTTTACACGTCATTCACGAGTGTACCACATACACATTATATATATTTGCTGATATTAAAAAAAGTGTCAAAATGACACAGTGGGACCTTACATGAGGTGTCTAAAAATTGCAACAGATATGTCATATGTTGCAACATATGTATAATCTAACATGTGATTTTTGGTATTAATTCAATTACATTGTGACCTAATACAACATGTAGCACTAATATATAGTCATATAACATGTCTAAGTACAAAATTATGGTCTAATACAACAACCTTCATCAATTCTATCAATTATTCTTACAAATACTATTATACCACTAGTTCATCATACAATGACTAAGTAATTCTATATGATAGTTATATAACACAATTGGAAATCATTGTTCGAAGTGTTATAGCATCTTCTTATTGCTTAATTATGATCCAAAGTACTAAAATATGGTCCAATTTGATATTTTTCATTATCAAATTGCTTAATTTATCGATTAACCCATCCATCAAATTGTCATCTATGACAACAGATGTACATTCTGTTGGATAAAAGGTTGATTTTGCAACAGAATACGAAGAAGTTGCAACTATGTATAAACTAACATGTGGTGTTTGGTATTAATTCAATAAAATTGTGACCTAATACAACATGTAGCACTAATATATAGTCTTATAACATGTCTAAGTGAAAAATTATGGTCTAATACAACAACCTTCATCAATTCTATTAATTATTTTTACAAATACTATTTTACCACTAGTTCATCATACAATGACTAAGTAATTTCATGTGATAGTTATATAACACAATTGAAAATCGTTGTTCGAAGTGTTATAGCATCTTTTTATTGCTTAATTATGGTCCAAAGTACTAAAATATGATCCAATTTGACATTTTTCATTATTAAATTTCTTAATTTATCGATTAACTCATCCATCAAATTGTCATCTGTGGCAACAGATGTACATTCTGTTGGATAACTATGGTTGTTTATTTTTCTGTAGGTGGTCTTGTGACGGAGTGCATGGGTAGCTCTGATCAACCACCCTTCAAGAAAGATAAATTAATGACACATGACCAAGATAATTACAAAATAAAATAAAATTTAAGTCAATAAAAAAAACACCCCCACCCCCTCCAAATAGCCCCCAGTGCTTATCTTCTCCAATTTGCACGCACACCAAAATCATCGTTCCCCCACCAAATCCTCATACAGCCCCCCGCCCCGCCCTCCGTCTTCTCCAAGTACTAAATTTGCACATCATAGTAATTTTTTTCTCTTACAAAATAAATTACGATCACTTTCTCCCTTTTCTTTTGCCTAATACATAGCTTGATAGAGAATGAGAGATTTTTGATAGTTCAAAGATTTTTTGAGCTTAGTTTAATGAAGTTCACTCCGTCATTTTGCTGAAACCTTCATTCACAATGGATGAAATTTAACTTGGATAAAATGGTGGATGAAAAATGGGAAGAAGAAGAAAAAATAATTAAAAATTGACTAAAGAACCATTCACGCGCAGGTCAGGGAGTGTATCACACTCATTATGTCATGTAAGAAAAAAGTGTCAAAATGACACAACGAAACCCTACATAAAGTGTCTAAAATGAGCATCGCTCAGTTGAGGTGTCTCAGTGAAACATGGTGCCAACTTTAGGGGCAACCGATGGGTTAAGCCCAAAAAAATAATAATGAAATTGCATAAAATAAATATTGCTAATTATTAAGTCATAATGACATGATCGTAATCTGAATGTACTAAGTCAATCACAAATAAAAGTCTTGTTGGCCAAGTTTCTAAAATCAGCTTATTTTGGAAAGTATTTTTTTTTTGAAAATAAATGCTTTCTAAAAAGTATTATTGGTGAGAAACAATTTGTGTTTGACCAATAAACTTAAAAAGCACTTTTGAGAAGCAATTAAGGTTTGACCAAACTTTTTACAAGTGTTTTAAGTGTACTTTTCTCAAAACACTACTAGAAATATAGGATTTTTCTACCGTGGATCTATGAGAAATTTGTGTTATAAAATATAATTTTTCCACCTCATTCCCACCGAACTAGTTCACTGAAAAAATTACATTGTGGGAAACAGATTTTCATTGAAATATTAGGAAGTTTCCAATTTTTTTAGTGTGAAAACGCTACTACTTTTTCTTTTCTAACTGATTCAATAAAAATATATGTGGGAATGCCGCATATGGCCTGTTTGGAAAGTTACCCTGATAATTGGATTTGGTGTAATTGATGTAATTACATTGTCTGACATGTTTGATTGGCCATGTAATTACTTGGTCAATAGGTAATTGGGTGTAATTGACATGTGGTATAGAAATTTTATACTTTTAGTTTTTATGATTTAATTAAAATATACCAAATTGAAAAATATAAATCAATTTCTTTTATAATGTTAGTTAAGAACATATGTTTATTAATTAATACATTTTCAAAAGATAATATGTATCTTAAATATTCAATTTAATATCACTTATAAAGGCCCTTATTTGTCTAATATAAATTTTTAATTTTAGATAATTAATTTCTATTTTTAAAATTCAATATAACCTTATGATTACACGTGTGCAACCAAACAGTACACTATTAATTGCACTTGAATTACACTATGGCAAAAATAGGTCAATGTAATTACTAGGTTGTTGTCACTCCCCGAGCCAACACCTTGGCGGTAACTAGCACTCAAGAACCATTGTTGGCCCCAAGCGAACCCTTGATCGGGCTCAACTCTCAGCGGAAGACTTACTCAATAACAAAAATCTCAAAACAAGCTCAACTCATAAGATATCATAAATAAAATAGTTTACTCAATATACTCAAATGAACATAAGTGTTCAACTCACAGTCTTTAAAACATCACAAAGGAAACAGAAAAGACTCCTCAACTACTACTATCTATGAAGCCTCTAATGATAATGATGGAAGTCGGGACAAGACACAAGACATCCTAACAAAACTGAAAAGTAAATGGGAATCCTCCAGAAGCAAGGAGGCTCACGAAAGAAATTCTGGAACTGCAAGTGGTATCAACGGTGCGTCTGTTGATGACCCTAAACTCCTGTATTTGCATCATAAAAGATGCAGGCCAAATGACGTCAGTACATGAAATGTATGATCATGTAAGGGGAACTCTAAATCACAGACATAAGCTTGAACTGAAAAAAAAGGAAGAACATACTCACCTCATCTCAACTCAACTCAAGGATACTCAAGGATACTCAACTCAGTTCAATAGAAAAGCAACATAGAGATGCATTATAAAGAAATCTTTTGAAACAGTAGATAATAACTCAATTTATTTAAAAATACAATAATAATTATTTTACTCTAATTTGGGAGATTCTCTAACCCACAACCATCACTATGAGCTATGTGATGATACATCATCTCTCCCACGCTGCCAGAACTGTCATATAACTTTCCGGAGTACAGAACATCCTCAACTAAGTGGATCCACTAAGATATGCTTAAAAAGCAATAAGGAAACATCTTAAAAGTATGACCCTTTACCCATGTCGGCATACATGGTTTATGAGGATTTTGAGTTGTCTGAACTCATCCCCATATCGGTGCTCAATACTACTCCCATGTCACGACCCAGGAGTACCCCCTAGATGTGACAAGGCGTACTTGACCCCGAAGGGGTCTCATACAAGCCCTTAGCATATCATAACTTAAGATAAAAGAAATGATGCGGAATTTTAAACTTTTATCCATACAATCGAAGTCTTTTATACAAGCAAGCAGAAGTCTAACTTGTCTCAAATAGCCATCTAATACAATCCTTGAATCAAAAATAGGGTCACAGCCCTTTCAAGATAACCCGAAAGGAAATAACTAGAAAGAAACTACAATTAAATCATACATCCTCGAATCTTGAGGACTCACCATAAGCTAGGAGAATAGTCGATCCAATCTTGAACCAATAGAAGATCACCTTAAGAACCGGAACCTACACTTTATGAAAAATGTAGAAAATATGAGTTAGTACAAAAATGCACTAAGTATGCTAGCCATGCATAGAACCTTTAAAATATGCTAAAAAGGACATTTTAGTTGAAGTCATGCACTTTATCAAGTTTAAGAATCATCATGAACCTTAGTGTAAAAACATGAGACATAAGCATATTCAACATATAGACCATTATAGCATAATAGAACCATCTCTTATGTAACCATAGGTTATACTTGTGCAATGCATAGATAAAGATCCCATAATCCCATCTATGCTAAGTACCACTTTTAGGTCACCATAATCATACTTACCATTCTTTGATCTCATATTTAGTTAATACTCATAGACAAAGAAACCTTCATATTTACTAAGTCATATAAAGGCAAGTAACTCATAACAACCATCCACATTAAGAATTTCTCATTACATTTAGCCTTCATGTCCACATACTTAGTAGCATCATCATTATCATATTCATTTCATAATTCATTAAAGCATAAAGGAACACCATAACTACTCTCGAAGCCTGCTTGTGCAATGCATGGATGAAGTTCCATACCCCCACCCACACTAAGTAATGCATTCTTGTGAAGCCATAGTTCATAATCATTCATTGTGGGGGAAAGCCTTAACCGACATAGACCATGTGAGTAAATCATGGAATCCGGTGTTACCCACACCGAAAAGAGTTGTTCCACTTGCCTAAGGTAGAACCATTAACATTTAGCTTAGGTGGATCCAGTAGCTAATAACCGATGAAGGCACATAGTTTATGGGATAATGAGATTGCTACTAGATACCCCACCTCAACTCACGTGAGGGCATCCATCTCAAGAGATTGCTTCTAGAAACCCCGCCTCAACTCACGTGAGGGCTTCCATCTCATATCAATATCCACTCGGTGCTTAGCATTATTACACATGGAGTACTTATCATTTCATTACTTGAGTTGATTATTATGGGATGAAGAGATTGCTACTAGATACCCCGCCTCAAGTCATGTGAGGGCATCCATCTAAAGAGATTTTTACTAGAAACCCCACCTCAACTCACATGAGGGCTTCCATCTCATCCCAACATTCATTCATAAGATAGCTCATAGATTCAAGAGGTGAGAATAGCCTTTCAACCTAAGAATCTCCATATTGTGAAAAAAACCTTTCACAATATGTCTTCATCATTCATTAGTGTATAATTGAGAATAGTCTTTCAATCAACACATCATCATTATCATAGTCATATAAACTTCATTCATAGTTCATTCATAAGTGTGTGTGTATGTGAGAATATCCTTTCAACAACCACACCATTACATCATAGTCATAATCACCTTCTCCTCAAAGTGTTCATAAAGCATGTAGATAAACATCAAGATCATACATAATTCTCATAATTATCCTTCAAGGACCATAGATCACATTTTCGACAACACACCTATAATTAATATATTAGTCATGGATACTAACATTATTCAAGTAATCAATTCATAACATTCATAATTCTATAATACTCTACTAGCATCAATCAATACCCACACTTTAAGATCTAATTTGAGAGAATTGAGAAATTCATGGATTCTTGAAGAATTCATCATAAAAACAGTAGTAATTCATCAGTTTGATCATAATATAGAGCAATTAAACCATTGAAATCGTTTTTGAAGTGAATCCATGATTTGGAGTAAAACCCTAGCTCTTTGGGATTTCCTTACTTTGAAATTGAGGGTTTTGGAGGGGCTCTATGGGTGAAGGCTACCCATAGATGAAAAGCTACCATACCTTATTGAAGATTCACCATGAATTTGGGTAGAAAAGACAGCCCCTTCAACCCTAGACTTCACCTTCTTCTTCTTCTTCTATGGAGTTTTAGAGAGAGAAATATTTGGGGGAAAGTTGGTTATGGGTTTGGGGTCTTGGGATTTATGAGGTGTATGAGATAGTTAATGACTTAAAAGCACTTATATAAGTGAATTAAAATAATATAAAATGACCTCACATCAAACTAACTAAAAAGGAAATTACCTAAAGACCCCTTACCTTGGCCGACTTTGGGCAGATTGCAGGCATGATCCACGACCCATGACCCACGGACTGTGGGTGGGACCACTGCCCGTCCTGGTTGGGCGTGGTTCGTGGTCTGCAGCTTGTTGAGTGGGGGATTGAGCTACAAAGCTCACCCACGAGGTGTGGATAGACCTACGCCCCGTAGGTCCCCATCCGTAGGTCACTTTTTGGGCAGTTTTGGGGTAGACTTTAGGGTCCTCCTCAAGGACCCTTGGTTGGTTCTTGGGGAGTGACACATTGACATTTAACCCCCAAACCCTTCATTATAAGTTCGAGAAGCAAGTTTTACGACTCTAACCCTTACGACAAACTCTAGTTAAGCCTACTAGTTTTCAAGGTGTTACATTATCTCCCCCTTGGGAACATTCATCCTCAAATGACGATCTAGACACCTTACAGAATAAAAGACTCAAGGCTAGTAGCCCATCATGCATGAAACATCAAAATAATGCACAACTCAAATGAGGAAACATCAACTCCATCTCACATACTCAATGCAACACAAGGAAGTAGGAACTACAGCTAAGAACCCATTATGCATGAAAACTTCAACATGTCAACATTCATAGGAGGAACTACCTTCTCCAACTCAAAGCATGCTCAACTCAATAACATGAAACAAATTATGCAATTACTCTCAAAATCATATTAAAGCATGTTTGACAATTCATCTCATGAAGCATATAGGAAACTCATACTAAATGCACAACAACATGAGGAAGGTGAACCATAAAAACTCATTTTCTTACTAAACATGAATTTCTCAAGAACATGCATAACATAAGGAGATCATGGAAACACATAAATCACACATGACTCCGAAGCATGAAACAAGTCACAAGGAACTCTTTGTCTCAAGCTAGAATAGGAATAGAAGAAAGAGATGAGGATATCGGGACTATCAACAATTTTGCTATCTAAGCATACCATCTCCTCCTTAGGAGTAAGCCCCCTACTAACACCTCAATTACTACTTCTTTCAAGAAATCTCAAAGCATAGTCAAACACTCTTAATACCTTACTGGGTTCTAAACTTCCCAAACATAACACATCTCTCAAGGTGAGAACTTCAAGCCAATCCAAATCATGACCATCAAGAACACTCAACGACCTTGCTATCTAGGCACATCATCTCCCCCTTGGGAGTAACCCTATACAAACTCTTCTAAGCATTATCTCTTTCAATTCTAAGGTCGGAGCAAGTCAATTCTAAACTATTTCACCTCATATCATCACCTTTGGTGGGACCTACCAACCAATCATATTCAAGTATTATCCAAACATCCTACTCAAAATGACCGTACTTAAGATCAATCTTAAAGATAACTAACTCTTTGAAGTTGGTCAACACTTGAACTCTTCTCCCTCACCCAACTAGGTGGCACATACCACCCTCAAAATGCTACATCTCATAAACATCATACATGCCTAGTTCTTAAGACAAGTCTACTCATATGTTCTCATACATGCTTTACCCTTAAGCAATTCTATTCATCAAACCTTCCAACTTACCCAAAACTCACAATGGCCACGTAGGGTTCTACCATCACTAACATAAAACAACTACAAAGCACATTCATAAAAAAAGGCAACATCAAAGTCTAGCATCTCAAGTCCTATCTAGTCACATAGTCATAATTGGTATCACAACCAATATTTTCTCCCTCACTCCTTGTAGCTTGAGCCCTTCGAGTAGTCGTATCTTGAAGACCATCGGATAAGGAGAAAGACCTTATAGAGTTAAACTCTATGGCACGACTTAGAAAATGAAGAAGTGAGATTTCCTAATCGTCTTATAGCCTCTCATTCATAAATGTGGCATGCTTAACACTATGAACAAGACTCTACTAGACGTGGCTTATGAGACATCATCCTAGAATCATTCTAAACCTTGTTCTCTGATTACCATGTTTGTCACGATCCAGGAGTATCCCTCTAGATGTGAAAAGGCATACTTGACCCCGAAAGGGTCTCATACAAGCCCTTAGCATATCATAACATAAGATAAAAGAAATGATGCGGAATCGAAGTCTTTTATAAAAGCAAGCGAAAGTCTAACTTGTCTCAAATAGCCATCTAATACAATCCTAGAATCAAAAATAGGGTCACAGCCCTTTCAACATAATCCGAAAGGAAATAACTAGAAAGAAACTACAATTGACTCATACGTCCTCGAATCTTGAGGACTCACCATAAACTAGGAGAATAGTCGATCCAAGCTTGAACCAATAGAAGATCACCTTAAGAACCGAAACCTACACTTTATGAAAAATGTAAAAAATATGGGTTAGTACAAAAATGCACTAAGTATGATAACCATGCATAAAACCTTTAAAATATGCTAAAAAGGACATTTTAGTTGAAGTCATGCGCTTTATCCAGTTTAAGAATCATCATGAACCTTAGTGTAAAACCATGAGACATAAGCATATTCAACATATAGACCATTATAGCATAAGAGAACCATGTCATACGTAACCCTAGGTTATAATTGTGCAATGCATAGACAAAGATCCCATAATTCCATCTATGCTAAGTACAACTTTTAGGTCACCATAATCATACTTACCATTCTTTGATCTCATCTTTAGTCAATACTCATAGACAAGGAAACCTTCATATTTACTAAGTCATATCAAGGAAAGTAACTCATAACAACCATCCACATTAAGCATTTCTCATTACATTTAGCCTTCATGTGCACATACTTAGTAGCATCATCATTAGCATATTCATTTCATAGTTCATTAAAGCATAAAGGAACACCATAACTACTCTCGAAGCCTACTTGTGCAATGCATGGATGAAGTCCCATGCCCCCACCCACACTAAGTAGTGCATTTTTGAGAAGCCATAGTTCATAATCATTCATTGTGGGGAAAAGCCTTAACCGACATAGACCATGTGAGAAAATCATGGAATCTGGTGTTACCCACACCGAAAAAGGTTATTCCACTTGCCTAAGGTAGAACCATTAATATTTAGCTTAGGTGGATCCACTAGCTAATAGCCTATGAGGACACATAGTTTATGGGATAAAGAGATTGCTACTAAATACCCCGCCTCAACTCACGTGAGGGCATCCATCTCAAGAGATTGCTTCTAGATACCCCACCTCAACTCACGTGAGGGCTTCCATCTCATATCAATATCCACTTGGTGCTTAGCATATCATTTCATTACTTGAGTTCATTATTATGGGATAAAGAGATTGCTACTAGATACCCTGCCTCAACTCACGTAAGGGAATCCATCTCAAGAGTTTGTTACTAGAAACCCCGCCTCAACTCACGTGAGGGCTTCCATCTCATCTCAACATTCATTCATAAGATAGCTCATAGATTCAAGAGGTGAGAATAGCCTTTCAACCTAAGAATCCCTATTTTGTGAGAAAAACCTTTCAGAACATGTCTTCATCATTCATTAGTGTATAATTGAGAATAGCCTTTCAATCACCACATCATCATTATCATAGTCATAGAAACTTCATTCATAGTTCATTCATAAGTGTGTGTGTATGTGAGAATATCCTTTCAACAACCACACCATTACATCATAGTCATAATCACCTTCTCCTCAAAGTGTTCATAAAGCATGTAGATAAACATCAAGATCATACATAATTCTCATAATTGTCCTTCAAGGACCATAGATCACATTCAATCAACACACCTAGAATTACTATATTAGGCATGTATACTAACATGATTCAAGTAATAAATTCATAACATTCATAATTCTATAACATTCTACTAACATCAATCAATACCCACACTTTAAGATCTAATTTGAGAAAATAGGGAAATTCATGGATTCTTGAAGAATTCATCATAAAAACAGTAGTAATTCATCAGTTTGATCATAATATAGAGCAATTAAACCATTGAAATTGTTTTTGAGGTTAATCCATGACTTGGAGTAAAACCCTAGCTTTTGTGATTTCCTTACTTTGAAATTGAGGGTTTTGGAGGGGCTCTATAGGTGAAGGCTACCCATAGATGAAAAGCTACCATACCTTATTGAAGATTCACCACGAATTTGGGTACAAAATATAGCCCCTTCAACCCTAGACTTCACCTTCTTCTTCTTCTTCTATGGAATTTTTTAGAGAGAAATATTTGGTGGAAAGTTGGTTATGGGTTTGGGGTCTTGGGATTTATGAGGTGTATGAGTTAGTTAATGACTTAAAAAAAACTTATATAGGTGAATTAAATCAATATAAAATGACCTCACATCAAACTAACTAAAAGGGAAATTACTAAAGACCCCTTACCTTGGCCGACTTTGGGCAGATTGCAGGCATGACCCACGACCCATGACCCACGGACCGTGGGTGGGACCACGGCCCATCCTGGTTGGGCGTGGTTCATGGTCTACAGCTTGTTGAGTGGGTGCTTGAGCTACGAAGCTCACCCACGAGGCATGGATGGACCTACGCCCTGTAGGTCCCCATCCGTAAGTCACTTTTTGGCAGTTTTGGGGTAGACTTTAGGGTCCTCCTCAAGGACCCTTAGTTGGTTCTTGGGGAGTTGTACCTTGATGTTTAACCCCCAAACCCTTCATTCTAAGTTTGAGAATCAAGTTTTACGACTCTAACACTTACGACAAGCTCTAGTTAAGCCTACTAGTTTCTGGGTGTTACATCCCAATAATATAACTCATTCTCTTATGTTTAAAAACATTTCCTCATCCTCAAGCTTTGAGATTATTACTCAAAAGGTTCTATTAAAAGAGATAGTGCTCAAAAACTCCTCATAAACTCATTTGGAAATCAAAGTTTCCTCTCATTTTAAAAGTAAAACATTTACTCTTGGGAATGCTTAGTTCCTATACATTAATTTTGAAAAATGAAACTCAACTCTCCTCAACCTCATACTCAAGTACTCAAGTCTTCAAACAAGTTTTAAAGGTTTGCAAAAGACTTCTCAAAATAACTCAAAAGAACTGCCTCGAACCTTACTCTTAACTTTATCTTGAATTTGAAAATGTGAATTCAAGAATTGTGATTTGGATATACTGATTTCTCAATGATTAGATGTAGTTTGGATAGTTATAATCAGGAAGAGAGCAAAGATACATTTTAAAAGAACTTAGACGGAACAAACAACGGAAAAAGGATGGGGGCAGGCGACCCTGGCGCACTGAGTGGCGCGGGGCGCCAACCCCTAAACTACATAGCACCATTTCTGGCGCGCTAGCCCTCTTGACGCGTCGGTGGCGCGCCAGCCCTCTTGACTGCTAGCGCGGAGTGCCAGCCCTCTTTGATTTTTGGCTCTAATTCACCTAGAATCGATTGTTTTCTCCAACTCTCTCTTAGATTCCTATACCCAACATAAGTAAATGAAAATCTACTCAAAACAACTCTCAAATTCGTAAGATTCACCTCAATAACTCATCAAATCCCATTATTAAAGATTTAAGAACGAAACTTGAAGAAACTCATCAAGAACCTCAATACATGGATTGTCATGGACGAAATTAACTAAAGAAACTCATGATTTGTATGAGGGTGAATGAACCCATCACTATGGAAGCTTACATACCTCGAAAGGATTGAATCCTTGGCGAAACTCCTCAACGATCGCAAGAATCTTGAACGAACGGTTGAACTTCTCCTTTTTTCTCCTCTTGAACTTCTCTCTAAAACCCTAAGCTTGTTTTGGAATTGTGAAAACTGATCCAATTTAGTTTAGACCCCTATTTGGGTAACCAAAACGTGTAAACTTAGTGGGGTAAGGAAAAGACCCAAATACCCCTCCTTAATTTGGATGAATTTCCTTAACTAGACAGGTTGAATTCAAATGGGCTATATTGCCAATTCTCTTGGATATCCTGTAAGGACCAATATACCGGGGACTGAGTTTCCCCTTCTTATCGAATCTCATAACACCCTTCATGGGTGAAACCTTCAAGTAAACCCAATCATCCACCTCAAACTCCAAGTATCTTCTCCTAACATTTGTATAGGATTTCTGACAACTCTGCGTTGTTTTCAACCTTTCTTGAATAGTCTTCACCTTCTCCATAGCTTGATGAACCAAGTCTGGTCCTATCAACCCAGCTTCACCAACCTCAAACCATCCAATAGGAGATCTACATCTTCTCCCATAAAGAGCCTCATAGGGAGCCATTTGGATGCTAGAGTGATAATTGTTATTGTAAGCAAACTCAATGAGAGGTAAGTGATCATTCCAATTACCCTTGAAATCGATCACACACGCCCTCAACATATCCTCTAAAGTCTGAATTGTGCATTCTGCTTGACCTTCAGTCTGAGGATGGAAAGAAGTACTCAAATTTACCTTCGAACCCAAACCTTTCTGGAAAGACTTCCAGAATTATTTGGTGAATTGCGCACCTCTGTCTGAAATCATAGACACCGGAGCTCCATGAAGTCTGACTATCTCTTGAATATGTAATCTGGCGTAATCCTCCGCTGAATAGGTAGTCTTTACCGGTAAGAAATTGGCTGATTTAGTCATCCAATCTACAATCACCCAAATCAAATCATGTTTTCTGCGAGACCGCGGTAAACCAGTAATAAAATCCATGTTGATCATCTCCCATTTCCATTCCGGAAGATCTATGTTCTGAGCCATACCACCGGGTCTCTGGTGCTCTACCTTGACTTATTTGCAATTCGGGCACTTAGCAACGAACTCTGCAATACACCTCTTCATACTGCTCCACCAATAGACTTTCCTCAAGTTACGATACATCTTTGTGGAACCAGGATAGATTGAATATCTGGAGCTATGAGCTACTTCCATGATCCTCTCTTGGAGTTCATCCACCTTTGGTACACACAATCTACCTTGATACCTCAACACACCATCTCCCCCTTGTTCAAAATCCATTATTTTTGCTTATGAACATTTGCCTTCAATTCAAGAAAAATAGGGTCTAGGTCTTGTTTCTCTTTTACTTCAGACACTAGTGATGATTCAGCCCCATTAATCACCACCATTCCACCTTCATTGGAATCCAACAACCGTACTCCCAATCGTGCAAGTTTGTGCATATATTTTGCTAACTCTTTCTTGCCTTCCTCAACATAGGCAGTATTACCCATAGACAACCTGCTCAAAGCATCAGCAAAAACATTAGCCTTACTTGGGTGATAGAGAATACTTATGTCATAATCCTTGAGTAACTCCAACCACCTCCTCTGTCTCAGATTAAGCTCTTTCTGACTGAATACATACTTGAGACTCTTGTGATCGGTGAGCACATCTACATAAACACCATAAAGATAGTGACGCCATATTTTTAAAGTGAATACTACAGCAGCCAACTCTAGATCATGAGTTGGGTAGTTCTTCTCGTGAATCTTAAGTTGTCTGGAGGCATAGGCTATAACCTTGCCATTCTACATCAAAACACAACCAAGTCTAACTCTGGAAGCATCACAATAAACAACAAAGCTTTGTGTACCCTCCGGTTGGGTCAACACTGGGGCAGTAGTTAACCGGGTTTTCAATTCCCAAAAGTTTTTCTCACAAGCTTCAGACCATTGAAACTTTGTTGTCTTCTAAGTCAACTTTGTCAATGGGGACGAAATGGAAGAAAACCCCTCGAAAAATCTTCTATAATAAAAAGTCAATCCTAAGAAACTCCTAATATCAGTCGGGGATGTGGGTCTAGGCCAGTTCTATACTCTCTCAATCTTCTGAGTGTCAACTTGAATCCCTTCTCCAGATACAATGTGGCCTAAGAACGCCACTGACTCAAGCCAAAATTCGCACTTCAAAAATTTAGCATACAACTCCCTATCCTTTAGAGTTTGGAGAACTACTTTGAGATGACTAGCATGATCTTCTTTATTCCTCGAATAAATTAGAATTTCATCAATGAAGACGATAACAAATATATCAAGATAAGGCTTAAACACTATGTTCATAAGGTTTATGAACGTTGCAGGAGCATTAGTCAAACCAAAGAACATAACTAGAAACTCATAATGACCATAGCAGGTCCTGAATATTGTCCTTGGAATATCACTCTCTCTTACCCTCAACTGATGATAGCCAGATCTAAGGTCTGTCTTAGAAAACCAAGTGCCACCCTGAAGTTGATCGAAAAGATCATAAATTCTCGGAAGGGGATACTTATTCTTGATAGTAACCTTGTTCAACTGAAGGTAATCTATATACATTCTAAGAGAACCATCTTTCTTCTTCACAAATAAGACCGGAGCGCCCCAAGGTGAGACACTTGGTCGAATGAAACCTTTATAAAGAAGGTCCTTCAACTACTCTTTTAACTCATTCAACTCAGCTGGAGCCATTCTATATGGAGGAATCGAGATAAGACGAGTATCTAGAAGAATATTTATACCGAAGTCTATTTCTCTCTCAGGAGGGACTCCGGGAAGATCATCTGGAAAGACCTCTAGAAACTCACTCACAACTGGAACTGACTAAATAGATGGTGTCTCAACACTAGAGTCATTAACTCGGACTAAGTGATAGATGCACCCCTTGGAAACTAACTTTCTAGCCTTAAGGTATGAGATAAAACGACCCTTAGGCACTGCTGAACTACTCCTCTACTCTATAACTGGCTCATTAGGAAACTGGAACTTAACTACCCGAGTCCTACAATCAACTGAGGCATAACATGCATGAAGCCAGTCCATACCTAGAATAACATCAAAGTCCACCATATCTAACTCGACTAAGTCAGCCATGATGTCCTTTTGATTGACAGAAATGGTACAATCACGATAAACTCTCTCAGCTAGAATAGACTCACCAATAGGTGTAGAAACACTGAAGGTCTCAAGAAGTCGCTCAGGAAGGATATCAAATCTCATAGAAATATATGGAGTCACAAAAGATAGACTCGCACCTGGATCAAACAATGCATATACATCAAAAGTAAAGACTTTGATCATACCAGTAAGAACATCAGGTGAATTCTCTTGCTCTGGGCGACTGTTGATAGCATACAGATGGTTTGCTCCTCCGCCTATCCCTGAAGTAGCTCCTCTAGGTGCAACTCTGTTTGGCGGAGCCGCTGAAGAAGATTGGGCTCTATTGCCCCCATTACCATTACCCTGCCTGTTCTTAGGGCACTCTCTCATAAAGTGACCTGTCGGACCACATTTGAAACAATCAGTAGAGCCATCTAGACACGCTCCTGGATGGTTCCTACCACACTTAGCACATGTAGGAGTCCAGTTGTCCCCTTGTGCCACACTACCTTGAGACTAAGCAGGTCTAGCTCTGAAGTTCTGCGAATTCTAATTCTTGAACTCACCTTTGTTCTTTAGTGCAGGTGCACTAGCAGATGATGGAGCAGGTGCATTTGGCTTTTCTTGAAAAGATGACCGGTTCATATTACCCTTCTGCTGCCCGGACAAATTTCCTGTTGTATTAGCCTTCTTGTTGCGAAACTCTTCCCTATCCCTCAGCTTATCTTCCTCAACCTGTTTCACATGGATCATAAGCCTTGATATGTCCATGTCTCCTATCAACATAGTTGCCTTACCCTCGTTGCTTGACAAGCGAGATAACCCAGATACGAACAGACTCATCCTGCTCCTCATATCAGCAACCATCTCCAGAGCATAACGGGACAGTTGAGTGAACTTGAGGTTGTACGCATGCACACTCATGGATTCCTACTTAAGAGTAAGGAATTCTCTTATATTTTCCTCTCTCAGCTCACGGGGAAAGAAACGCCTCATGAAGGCAATCTCAAACACAGCTCAACTCACAATTGGTGCCTCTTCACCTTTACTCTTCTTCAATTGATCGAACCAGATCCTAGCAATACCCTTGAGTTGGTATGCAGCTAACTCCACACGCTCAGCATCCGCAATATGCATCACCTCAAACACTTTCTGCAACTCTTCCAAAAAGTTTTCCGGATCCTCAGTGACACTTGAACCAGTGAAGTCTGGAGGATTCATCCTCAAGAACTCATGGATCCTGGATATATCAGCCACATCCTATTGATTCCCTCTCTGTTTCCCAGCTTGGTTGGTGACAACTTGACTCAACATCCGGATAGCATCCCGAAACTCAACATTAGTAACCTATCCTTGGTGTTGCACTTCTGGTGCATTGGAGACCCCTTGATCCTGGGGATCAACATCCCTCCTAGCAGGATGACCTCGAACAGCTCTTCGTGGAGGCATAATCTGAAAGATACGTGCAATCATGAATTAGAAAGAAACTTTTATAGAGTCGAACTCTATCGCACGAAAAGAGTATGAAAGAAGTGAGATAGTTCCTAAATATCGTAGCCTCCTAATTATAGATGTGGCACGCTTCACACTGATAATTAATACTCTACAGACACGGCTTCATAGACACCCTAGGACTCTTGAACTCTGTGCTCTGATACTAATTTTGTCACGCCCCAAGCCAACACCCTGGCGGTAACTGGCACTCAAGAACCATTGATGGCCCCAAGTGAACCCTTGGCCTGGCTCAACTCTCAGCGGAAGACTTACTCAACAAAAGAAATCTCAAAACAAGCTCAACTCATAAGATATCATAAATAAAATAGTTTACTCAGTATACTCAAATGAACATAAGTGTTCAACTCACAGTCTTTAAGATATCACAAAGGAAACAGAAAAGACTCATCAACTACTACTACTATCTATGAAGCCTTTAATAACAATGATGGAAGTCGGGACAAGACCCATGACATCCTAACAAAACTGAAAAGTAAATAAGAATCCTCCGGAAGCAAGGAGGCTCACCAAAGCAACTCTGGAACTGCAAGTGGTATCAACGGTACGCCTGTTGATGACCCTGAACTCCTGTATCTGCATAATAAATGATGAAGGCCAAATGGCGTCAGTACATGGAATGTACGAGCATGTATGTGGAACTCTAAAGCACAAACATAAGCTTGAACTGGAGAAAGGAAGAACATACTCACCTCATCTCAACTCAATTCAACTCAACTCAACTCAAGAAAACTCAAGGATACTTAAGGATACTCAACTCAGTTCAATATAAAAGCAAAAAATAGAGATGCATTATAAAGAAAGGTTTTGAAACAGTAGATAATAACTCAATGTATTTAAATATACAATAATAACTCTTTTACTCTTATTTGGTAGATTCTCTAATCGACAACCATCACTATAAGCTATGTGATGATACAGCGCCTCGCCCATGCTGCCAGAATTGTCTTATACCTTGCCGGAGTATAGGACATCCTAAACTAAGTAGATCAACTAAGCTATGCTTAAAAAGTAATACTGAATCATCTTAAAAGTATGACCGTTTACCCATGTCGGCATACATAGTTTACAAGGACTTTGAGTTGTCTGAACATGTCCACATATCGGTGCTCAATACTACTCCCAATAATATAACTCATGCTCATATGTTTAAAAACATTTCCTCATCCTCAAACTTTGATATTATTACTCAAAAGGTTCTCTTAAAAGAGATAGTGCTCAAAAACTCCTCATAAACTCATTTGGAAATCAAAGTTTCCTCTCTTTTTGTAATTCCTCGGAATCTAGTAGGCTAAGCAAGGGACTAAGTGAGAAGTCACAAGCCAAGGATTTAAGCATGGGCACCCTTCACGAAGGCCAAGACAAGTCGTGAAGGGCATCACGAAGTGTGGTATAGCCCGTGGTGGCTCACAGAGTTGAGGAAAGAAATGCTCCCCACCCATGAGCACCTAGACGGCTCATGATGGGCACCACGGGATGTGGTGAGGCCTATGAAAGGGGAGGCAGTGACTGCCTTAAAGGTGACCCTCCACACGAGCCACTTGACAGCTCGTGGAAGGGGTCGTGAAGGGAGTGGGGTTTGAGGTAGGATTTCCAAGCCACTGGTCAAGGACCACGGCTGCCACCACGGGCCGTGAATTCCTTTACAGCTCGTGAAGGGTAGCGTATGGGGGTTAAGTCGGTTGTAAGTTTGAGGGCAGTTGGGTCTTTTCCAGATTTCTTTAAAATAATACTATGTCATTTTACCCATGCCTAGGACCCCTATATAAGTGATTTTAACCCCAAAACTTACCCATTCAAGTCGTTCTCTTAAATTCATCAAAAGAAATTGGTCTCTTCCTCTCCAAAATATTTATCTCTCTAGAAACTTGAAGAAGAAGAAAGGTTAAAGCTAGGGCTCAAGTTCAAGTCTCCATTCTCCAATTGATTGTGGGATCTGATAGCAAGGTATGATAGCTTTTCATCCATGGAATCCTTGCATCCATGGAGCCCCATAAGTTCTCCAATTGAAAAGTAGAAATTCTCTAATTTGAGTTAGGGTTTTCTGCTAAGTTGTGGGTCTTTATGAATGTTGATTCAATTGATTGAATTATGATTAATTATGCATGAATTGAGAGGACTCCATGCTTTTATGATGAAATTCCATGTACCCATGTTTAACCCATGTTTCTAATGAGAAATTGATTTAAATGGGTTGTACTCTATGAAAGGAGAATTTATGGATTTATGTGTATTCTTATAGGATAAATAAGATGTGATATGAATTGCTTTGAGAGTGAAGCATATGTGATTATTATGATATGAAGTTCTTTGAGAGTGAAGCATATGTTGTTAAATTGTGGATTACTGATGTAATTGTTGTGGAAGGGATTTTACCATATGATTTTCTTATGTATGACTGTGAAAGTCTTTCTCACATTGAATGATTCTAGGTTGAAAGGATTTCTCACCTAAAGTGAATCTAAGCTAAGGAATTATGAAATTGATGAGACTAGAGACGATTACCCATGACCTCTAAGTAAAAGACAAGAGGCGATTACCTATGTCATATTATAGAAACACAAGAGGCGAATACCCATGTCACATGATGTATGGACAAGAGACGACTACCCATGATATCATAGTAAGAAGGACAAGAGGCGACTACCCATGATCCCATAGTAAGAAGGACAAGAGACGACTACCCATGATCCCAAAGTAAGAAGGACAAGAGGCGATTACCCACGTCCCTTTTATAGTAAGGCAAGAGGTGATTCCCAAGTCCTTAAAAGATAAGCTAGGATATGTTATGATACGTGATGAGCTTAGATTGTTGCTTGAGTTTCCCTTCCATGATGAGTAAGACTAGAGGTGGTTAACCATGTCTTGACTAAGTACGAATTGAGGATACTTCAAAAATTACTCCTTACATGTTGAGATGATCTATTATGTGCATTGATTATGCTTTATGACTTATGTTGTCTAACGTTTATGTTATGTTTATGCAACTTATCATATTTAGTACATTTTTGTACTAACGCATACTCTTGCCTACATTTCATATCCAAATGTAGGGTTCGGTGTTCCCGACTCTCATCCCGTGGCTAGGATCCATATTAGGATTTGAGGTCCTAAGTTGAAATTTTATGAAATTTTAGCCTTTGGGTCGACATTGATCAACATTCAGGGTTTGGATGCTCGAATTAGAATTTTGAGAGTTCCATTGAATTTAGAGGATGATTTTAGGCTTCGTTGAGGTTTTGGTTGATTTTTCAGAGGTCCCAAGCTTGATTTAGCCTTCTTAGGCGTTATGTTCATTTCTTGTGACTTTCACGAGTTTTGGGTCAAATAGATCTCAGATTCGTGTTTCGATGATTTCATTGAGTCCAGAACATCGAGTATAGTCAAAGTTATATATGGTTTGTGTGTAGGGGTTCCGAATAAATCCTGAGGGTCCATTCGATGATTTGTATTTGGCTGTGTTTTGTTGGTGTCTGCATGCCTTGCTTTTGCAAAGACTTTTTTCGCAAAAGAGAAGAAGGTTTCGCTTATGCGAGAGGCGCCATTTTTGTGGGGTTCGCAAAAGCGAACGTGTGGTTCTCTATAGTGATGTCCGCTTAAGAGATCTTGGGTCCACTTTTTTGACATCTTTTGTACTAAATCATTTGGGTAAGATTTTGTGTCCCTAAAACTTCATTTTCCTTTGATTATTTATAGATTTTAACATCAAAAGTTGAGATTTTGATTGATAAATGACAATATTTTTCAAGAATTTGATCTCTAAACTAAAATGTTGATTGTGAACTGATTTTAATTCTTTTTTCGAAATGATTTTCACAAATGAGTTCCAAATACCTTGCGTAACATTTTCAAGTAAAGATTTTCAGATTCAAACATCATCATCAGAATTGAGTTTTTGAGTTGATTGACCCATTTTCAAAGAGTATGAATTCGGTATTGTTATTTCCAAAATTTTATGGTGATTATTTGATTGAAATAGATTGTATGGCTTTGGACATTGTTCGGAAACGAAAGACTCAAGCCTTGTATTGACTATTTGATTAAATTAAGGCAAGTGATCTCCTAAACCTTATAAATCTAGTAAAATCATGTATTGTCCTTCATTGTGTGTGTTGGGGAGTAATGGAAATGAGGTGATGGGCTCAATGTCCCACTTGATTAACCTTGATGAATACAAAGGGGATTAATGAAAAAGCAATGTGTTGATCATAATGCTTTATGAATTGTCTTGTTGTGAACCCTATGTTGGTTGATTGATAAAATACTTTGATTATATTAATGTGGACTTGAATTTCTTGAATTATTGTATTTTCCTTATGGTATGAAATGACTTATTTACATTGATTGTGTACACCATGATGAGACATGTGATATAAAGCCGAAGGGAAATGGTCCCACCTAGTAAAGTGATATAATGTTGAAGGGAAATAATTTCGGCTAGTGATAATATGCCGAAGGAAAAATTTTCCTGCAAGTAATTAATGTGACATATAGTCGAAGGGAAATGGTTCCGGCCAGTGATATCATATAAAACTGAAGGAAAATGGTACCGGCTAGTGATATGATATAAAGCCGAAGGGAAATAATTTTAGCTAGTGATATGATATAAAGCTGAAGAAAAATGATTCCGGCTAGTGATGTTGTGCCGAAGGAAATGGTTCCAGCAAGAGTTGACTATTATGATTTGACGTATTTGATACTTGTGATTGATCTACTTGTTACTTGTGATTGAGATACTTGATATGTGTTGATTGTTGAGTTGTGAGTATTGAACTATGTGGTTAAGCCTTGTGAACCGTGTATTGTGACATAGGTTGGGCTGATTTCTATGCAGGTTGTAGTTTGAGGAGGTTCGGTTGGGATGAAGCGAGTATTTGATTTCTAAGTAGTTTGTCTTGTTTATTTGGTTACTTGATGAGTATTGTGTTGGTTGGTACTCATCCCTTGCTTCTACACTTATTTAGGTTTCGAGCTCGGTGCCATGTGATTGCTCTTCTTCTTCTCATATTTTTTAGGCTTGTCGAAGGACTGTTGAGATGTAGCTACTTGTCATCTCGATGGGCCCTCTTATTCCTTATTTTTATGCTTTGTTTTTCTAGAATCGAAGACATTGAGACTTGTAATTATCTTTCTGCACTTTATATATTAGTGGCTTGTACATGTGACAATCAGATTTTGAGGGTATTATATAGAATGAAGAAGTTTTCAGTTTTTATCTTGTTCTTGTTTCTTTTTGTGCATTTCTTTTGTTTCATTGTGTTGCAGCTGACTTGAAGGGGCGGACCCACATGGTAACTTCCGGGTTCTAGAGCACTCATTAACCTCGTATCGAATTATATATATTTATAAAGAAATTCATAAGAATCCTATAAAAACTAAAGTTGAGCACCCAGGTAACAAATGGTTTGGTTGGCATAGTGGATATAAATGGGTGTTCAAGATTGTTTACTTGCTTGTGGTGTCTTGAGTTAGATTCCCTCTATGTGCATTAATTTTAGTTAAAATTCCAACTCCCCTTTCTACTTATTTATTTCAGATTGATTTTTTATTTTATTTTATTTTTCTCCGTATGCTGATTGTTGTTTTTTCCCTTTCACAAAATGCCTTTTTGCTACCCTTTTTTCAAACAAAATTATATTTTTTTTAAAAAAAAAATTTCCTTTTTCATCAGAAATAATTTTTAATGTAGTTTTTCAATTGATTATTTTTCGCTTCATATTTAAATATGATTGTCTTTCTTAAGACAAGTGTTAGATTTGTACACTCATATTTTGTGATTGATAGCTAAAAGAGCACCCACAACTTTAAAATCCTGGATCCACCAATGTTGACTTGTCTTAGTGAGAAATAGACAACTGTCATCACGTTCATTTTTGGATCGTGACAAGTTATTTCTTTTATTAACATTAGTATTGATTTGATTTTAGTTTGAGCTTTATTTGAGTTAATAACAAGCATCTAATAGCTATAAAACTTATTGGATGATTCAAAATTATTTGTGTTATTATGTTTTCTCTAGAAAAAATACAAGGACAAAATGAACATGCAGAGCTCGAGTTTCTTAAGGTTATTAAGATCTGACGTGTAACTTTGAGACGTTTCAGTATTGAGTATTTTTATCCACTTCACTTCCTTCATCCTCTAATTTTGCTAATGACGTTAACTTAATAAATTTAATTTTAGTAAATTAAAAAAGTGATTAAAATGCAACAATTATATATGCTTTAGTTTAATTAAATTACCAACATAATATATTTGATTTCATATGAAATTTGGAGATAGCAAAGAAACATCATATCATGTTGTAATATTACAACTCGCAGCTCAAGGACATTAATTGTTATATAATATACGTCTGGACATTAATTACTTAAAAAGTTTATTATACATAGAAGCACTGCAGATTGATCGTCTCTCAAACATCATTCTTCCGTTGATGAATCATATTTGTGAAGTCAGTGTTGAAATCAGAATAAATAGAGGAAACTTTTGATATGTTGCCATTGAGTTCTTGAATTAGGCTCACGTTCTGCACCATGCTATCGTGCGTTCTCGATTGATGGTTCTCGTTAACTTGTTGAATCAACAATCTGTTTCGATCTAACACAGACTGCACCTGTCTAAAATTGTTGGAAAAATTGTTCCACATCTCTGAATCACCTTCTTCCATATTAAAATCTGTGACCATTTCCACGGTAGAGTTATCACGAACACGATGATTATTAATCTTACGAGAGTTTGATTTGGCTATGGTTTGACGACGACGATTGAAATTAGAGGTGTCTTCCATTGATATATGTAAAAAGGATAAAGAAATTTCTTGATAGTTATAATTATGCATTAATATTGTTGTGCTATTTATAGAGCAAAGGAAGAGTCATGATATGTTTAAGGTGTGGAATAAGACAAGAGCAGGAAATATGTGAAGGATTTTAAGCCACGCTACTTGAGATAATAAGAAAAATATCTTCTCATTATAAAGTGAAAAAGGTCATCTCAATCCAGAATAAAGGGTCCTTAGGCACATGAAGAATCAAACACAAAATATCTAAGACAACTATCTAAAATTTCATTTTTTTAAAAGTAATATCTAGTCAGTTTGAAATATGAAGATTTTTGTTATTTAATTCAAAGTTCTAAAAAAGAAAAATTTAAGGTATATAGATTGTTATAAATCTATCTATTTTTATATAAATTTTAATTTTTTTTATGTATATAATAGTCAATATTTTCTTTATAGACTTTAGTGGATCCATATTAGCTAAGCGCAGGTTCCTTATCTTGGCAAGTATTGGACACCCTCTTTTTAGTGTGGGGCTGTATATTGAATTTCATGTAGTAGTTCACATGATTTATGTCAATTTTAGTATCTCTCACAGTCAGACCTTTAGTTATTGCATGACATTGAACTTATGTATTTCAGTTTAGTATATCTCAGTTTCATGATATTTTACATGGTCATTGCATCAACATGTTTTACGTATTCATCATGTTCAATTATTAAGCTTATCATGCATTATATAACATAATCAGTTACATTCAAAGTACTGACCGCATACTTTTTGCCTATATTGTTTGGTGACATAGGTTCTAACGTTCAATATGTAGTCCGCGGTTAGTTCTACCTCTAACCACCTAGCAACAGTGTTTGGTGAGTCTTCATCTCTCTGAGGAAAATACTTATATTTCTTTTCAGACATTATTTTCATTTTTCAGAAAGTTAGAATTAACTAGGAGCTGATCTTAACAACTTATGTTAGAGAGGCTTTTCAGACACTCAATTTAGATTTCGATCATATATACTCAAATATTTGATTATCGATTATAATTCAATTTTAGGTGCCCAAAATACTTACAGACAAATTAATATTAATTTAATTGTGATTGTTGCATAGCAAAGAGAGATGACATTATCATGTGAATAGGGCAGGGTGGAAATTTAAAAAGCGAACTATTTCAGGAGACCCTCTTAAAAGAAGTGGGGTAAGTTTAATAAATATCTTCTCTAGATTCTCATTTTTTTTAAAGAATGAAAAAAGTGCAAAAGGTCACAATTTGGCCAATACAAGATCTATTAAGAATAAAGGGTTTTGCTGGAAAAAAAATATCATATAGAGCTTTCAAACAAGAAAAATAAAGAAGGGGATCTTTCCTCTCATTGTGAACTTTTGTTGACCATCACTTTTCTTTTTGTTGCTTTTGTAATCAAATTATTACTACCTCCGTTCATTTTTATTTGTCATGTTGAACTTTTTGAAAATTCATTTGACTAATTTTCAAAGTTAAATTAGATTACATTAATTCGATATTTTAAACAAAAAGTAAAGATATTCAAAAATTATACGAAAAGTACTATAAATTCCAATTTTTTATATATCAATATAATAAAAAAATACATCGTAAAACATTTGTCAAAGTTCTTATAGTTTGACTCTAAAAAAGTAAACTATAACAATTAAAAGTGGACGAAGGGAGTATATAATTAAAGAAAATGATCAAAATTGCCCTTGAACTATATGAAATAGATTATTTATACCATCTGTTACATTTTGTCACGCCCCGAGCCTACACCCTGGACGCGACTGACACTCGAGAACCATTGTTGGCCCCAAGCGAACCCTTGGCCTGGCTCAACTCTCAGCAGAAGATTTACTCAACAACAAATAAACCTCAAATGTAAAGATTTAACTCAATATGTCAAATAGATAAACTCAGAATATTTTAAAGAAACATTCAACTGGCCAAAAGAGGCAACTCAAGTCTAGAACATTAACAACTGAAAATGAAACAGATTTCTCAACTACTACTTTCTATGAAGCCTCTAATACTATGAGGGATATCGGGACAATACCCCCGATCATTCTAACAAAATTGAAATAATAGAAATAAATGAGGGATCGTCCGAAAGCAAGGAGGCTCACCAAACAACTCTGGGACTGCAAGTGGTATCAACGGGACGCCTGTTGATAATTCTGATTTTCTGTATCTGCATCATGAAAGATGCAGGCCAAATGGCGTCAGTACATTGAATGTACGAGCATGCAAGTGGAAATATAAAACATGACATAAGCTTGAACTTGAATTGAAGAAACATACTCACCTCATCTCAATTCAAGGATACTCAAAGGTACTCAAAGATACTCAAACTCAGAAATACTCAACTCAGTTCAATAAAAAAGCAACAATAGAGATGCATTATAAAAAAAGCTTTTAAAATAGTAGATAACAACTCAATGTATTTAAAAATACAATAATAACTCAGTTTGTATGTAAAGATACAAAATAACTCAATTTGGGAGATTCTCTAACCGACAACCATCACTATGAGCTATGTGATAATACGCCGTCTCGCCCACACTGCCAGAACTGTCATATACCTTGTACGGGTATAGAAATCCTCAACTAAGTGGATCCACTAAGCTATGCTTAAAATGCAATAAGGAATCATCTAAAAAGTATGACCCTTTTCTACCCATGTTGGCTACATGGTTTATGAGGACTTTGAGTTGTTTGAACTCGTCCCCATATCGGTGCTCAATACTACTCCCAATAATATATGTCAGCTCATATATTTAAAAACATTTCCTCATTCTCAAACTTTGAGATTATTACTCAAAAGGTTTCTCTTAAAAGAGATAGTGCTCAAAACTCCTCATGAACTCATTTGGAAATCGATGTTTCCTCTCATTTTAAATGTAAAAACATTTACTCTTGGGAATACTTAGTTCCCATATATTCATTTTAAAAAATGAAACTCAACTCTCCTCATCCTCATCCTCATACTCAAGTCTTAAAACAAGTTTTAAAAGTTGTAAAAGACTTCTCAAATGACTCAATAGAACTCCCTCGAACTCTACTCTTAAGTCTATCTTGAATTTGAATTATGAATTCAAGAGTTATTATTCATGCTATGAAGGATCTCGTGACGATTAAATGTGATTTATAATAGTAAAATCAGAAGGGAGTAAAGGTATACTTTAAAGGAACTCAGACGGGACGAACGACCAAAAAAGGATGGGGCAGGCGACCCTGGCGCATGAGCTGCTCGGGGCGCCAGCCCCTAAACTTCATAACCCATTTTCCGGCGCACTGCTGGCACGACGCGTCAGCCTCCTGCCCAGAAAATCCAATGAATTTTCTTCTTCAAGTTTTTGCCCTAATTCACCTAGAATCGAATGGATTCTTCCAAACTCTCTTAGATTCAAATATCCAACCTTAGTAAATGAAAATCCACTCATAAACAACCCTCAAACTCCTAATATTCATCTCAAGAATTCATCAAACCTCATTATAAAAGATTTATGAAACGAAACTTCAAGAACTCAATTATTCGACCCCAAGAACGAAATTACAGATTAAAATCACATGATTGGCCTGTGGGTGAACGAACCCAACACTATGAGAGTTTACATACCTCTTAGGGATCAAACCCTTGGAGAAATTCTTGACAAATCTTAAGAATCTTGACGAACGCCTTGAACATCTCCTCTTTTCTCCTCTTGAACTCCTCTCAAAACCCTAAGCGTGATTTTGAATTGTGAAAACTGACCCAAATCAGTTTAGACCCCTAAAATATTACTAAAAACGTTTAAAGCTGATGGGGTAAGGAAAAGACAAAAATACCTCTCATTAAGTCGGGTAAATTTCCTTAACTGGACAGATTGAACTCAAACGGGTATATCTCCCTCATCCGAACTCAGATTTTAGCAAACTCTGCGGTGTTAGAAAGAGGAATCAGAGATCTTTTATTTGATATATTCTGGGCCACATAACTCATCATGTACTTAAAGTTATGGTTGTTTTAAGTTGACCCAAAATTCACAATTGGAGACTAACTTGCCCAAATCTCAATTTAGCTATTTCCAAATTAGCGCTTTCTAAATTTAGCTCTTTCTAAGGTGGGATGTTACAATATCTCACCCTTTGGAACATTCGTCCTCGAATGAGATTACCCTAAGAAGAAACAGGGGTGGGAAAATATCTAACATCCAGCTTGAACACCCAACAAGCAATTAACACAACTCTACGTATCAATTTAAAGAATTATTGACAAGAAGTCATTACCTTGCTCTGGAACTGATTCGGAAGGAAAGAGATGTGGGTATCTTTTCTTCATATCCTTCTCAGCCTCCCAAGTAGCTTCCTCAACAAACTGGTTGCTCCATAAGACCTTGACTGATGCTACCTCGTTGGTCCTCAACTTGCGAACCTGACGATCAAGTATCTTCACAGGAATCTCCTCATAAGATAGGATGTCCTTAATACCAATATTTTCAATGGGTATAATAAGGGAAGGATCGCCCATACACTTCTTCAACATAGAAATGTGGAATACCGGATGAACTGCTACTAACTCTGACGGTAGCTCCAACTCATAAGCTACATTGCTAATCCTTTTGGATATCCTGTGATGACCAATATACCAGGGACTGAGTTTCCCTTTCTTATAAAATCTCATAACACCCTTCATGGGGGAAACTTTCAAGTAGACCCAATAATCAACCTCAAACTCTAAGTCTCTTCTCTTAACATCTATATAGGATTTCTGACGACTTTGTGCTATTTTCAACCTTTCTTGAATAGTATTCACCTTCTACATGGCTTGATGAACCAAGTCTGGTCCTATCAACCCAGCCTCACCAACCTCAAACCATCCAATATGAGATCTACATCTTCTCTCATAAAGAGCCTCATATGGAGCCATTTGGATGCTAGAGTGATAACTGTTGTTGTAAGCAAACTCAATGAGAGGTAAGTGATCATCCTAATTTCCCTTGAAATCGATCACACACGCTTGACCATAAATCTGAGGATGGAAAGCAGTACTAAGGTTCACTTTCGAACCCATACCTTTCTGGAAAGACTTCCAAAATTGTGCGGTGAATTATGCACCTCTATCTTAAATAATGGACACCGGAACTCCATGAAGGCTGACTATCTCTTGAATATAAAGTCTGGCATAATCTTCTGCTGAAAAAGTAGTCTTTACCGGCAAGAAATGGGCTGATTTAGTCATCCGGTCTACAATCACCCAAATTGAGTCATGCTGTCTGCAAGACCGCGGTAAACCAGTAATGAAATCTATATTGATCATCTCCCACTTCCATTTCGGAAAATCTATGTTCTGAGCCATACCACCAGGCCTTTGGTGCTCTACCTTGACTTGCTGGCAATTCGGTCACTTAACAACGAACTCTGCAATACACCTCTTCATACTACTCCACCAATAGACTTCTCTCAAGTCACGATACATCTTTATGGAACCAGGATAGATTGAATATCTGGAACTTTGAGCTTCCTCCATGATTCTCTCTTGGAGTTCATCCACCTTTGGTACACACAACCTACCTTGATACCTCAATACACCATCTCCCCCTTGTTCAAAAGCCATCACTTGCTGCTTATGAACATTTTCCTTCAATTCAAGCAAAACAGGATCCTGGTCTTGTTTCTCTTTCACTTCAGATACTAGTGATGATTCAGCCCCATTCATCACCACCACTCCGCCTTTAATGGAATCCATTAACCGGACTTCCAATCGTGCAAGTCTATGCACATCTTTGGCTAACTCTTTCTTTCCTTCCTCAACATGGGAAGTACTGCCCATAGACAACCTGTTCAAAGCATCAACAACAATATTAGCCTTACCTAGGTGATAAAGAATACTCGTGTCATAATCCTTGAGTAACTCCAACCACCTCATTTGTCTAAGATTAAGCTCTTTCTGACTGAATACATACTGAAGACTCTTGTGACCGGTGAACACATCTACATGAACACCATAAAGATAGTGACGTCATATTTTCAAAGCGAACACTACAACAACCAACTCTAGATCATGGATTAGGTAATTCTTTTCGTGAATCCTAAACTGTCTGGAGGCATAGGCTATAACCTTACCATTATGCATCAACACACACCCAAGTCCAACTCTGGATGCATCACAATACACAACAAAACCTTGTGTACCTTCTGGTAAGGTCAGGCAGTAGTCAAGCTAGTTTTCAATTCCTGAAAGCTCTTCTCACAAGTTTCAGACCATTGAAACTTTGTTGTCTTCTGAGTCAACTTAGTCAACGAGGATGAAATAGATGAGAACCCCTCGACAAACCTCCTATAATAACCAGCCAATCCCAAGAAACTCCTAATATCAGTTGGAGATGTGGGTCTAGGCCAGTTCTGCACTGCCTCAATTTTCTGAGTGTCAACTCGAACCCATCACTAGAAACAATGTGGCCTAAGAATGCCACAAACTCAAACCAAAATTCACACTTGGAAAATTTAGCATACAACTCCTTATCCTTTAGAGTATGGAGAACTACTCTTAGATGACTAGCATGATCTTCATCATTCTTAGAATAAATTAGAATGTCATTAATGAATACGATAACAAATATATCAAGATATGGCTTAAACATTCTGTTCATAAGGTCCATGAACGTTGTAGGAGCATTAGTCAAACCAAAAAAGACATGACTAGAAACTCATAATGACCATAGCAGGTCCTGAAAGCTGTCTTTGGAATGTCGCTTTATCTTACTCTCAACTGATGATAGCCAGATCTAAGGTCTATCTTAGAAAAACAAGTGGCACCCTGAAGTTGATCGAAGATATCATCAATTCCCGGAAGAGGATACTTATTCTTGATAGTAACCTTGTTCAATTGGCGGCAGTCAATACACATCCTAAGAGAACCATCTTTCTTCCTCACAAGTAAGACCGGAGCACCCCAAGGTGAGACAGTTGGTCGAATGAAACCTTTATCAAGAAGGTCCTTCAACTGCTCTTCTTTCAACTCGGCTGGAGCCATTCTATATGGCGGAATAGAGATAGGACGAGTATCAGGAAGAATATCTATACCAAAGTCTATTTCTCTCTCAAGAGGGACTCCGGGAAGATCATCTGGACAGACCTCTGGAAACTCACTCACAACTGGAACTGACAGAATAGGTGGTGTCTCAACACTTGAGTCATTAACCCGAACTAAGTGATAGATGCACCACTTGGAAACTAACTTTCTGGCCTTAAGGTATGAAATAAAACGACCCTTAGGCACTACTGAACTACTCCTCCACTCAATAACTGGCTCATTAGGAAACTGGAACTTAACTACTCGAGTCCTACAATCGACTGACGCATAACAAGCATGAATCCAGTCCATACCTAGAATAACATCAAAGTCCACCATATATAGCTCAACTAAGTCAGCTATGGTGTCCTTGTGATTGACAAAAATGGTACATAATCACAATAAACTCTCTCAGCTAGAATAGACTCACCAACAGGTGTGGAAATACTGAAGGGCTCAAGAAGTCGCTCAGGGAGGATATCAAATCTCATAGCAATATATGGAGTCACAAAATATAGACTCGCACCTAGATCAAGCAATGCATATACATCAAAAGTAAAGACTTTGATCATACCAATGACAACATCAGGTGAATTCTCTTGCTCTTGGTGACTGGTGATAGCATACAGACGGGTTGCTCCTCTGCATATCCCTAAAGTAGCTCCCCTAGGTGTAGCTCTGTCTGGCGGAGCCACCGAAGAAGATTGGGATCTATTGCCCCTATTACCATTACCCTGCTTGTTCTTCGGGCACTCTCTCATGAAGTGACCTACTTGACCACACTTGAAGCAACCAGTGGAGCCATCACGATACGCTCCTGGGTGGTTCCTACCACACTTAGCACATGCAAGAGTCCAATTACCCCATTGTGCCACACTACCTTGAGATTGTGCAGGTCTAGCTCTGAAGTTCTGAGAATTCTGATTCTTAAACTCACCTCTGTTCCTTGGTGCAGGTGCACTAGAAAACGATGGATCAGGTCCAGTTGGCTTTTGTTGAAAAGATGATCGGTTCGCATTACCCTTTTGCTGCCCGGACTCATTACCTGTTGTCTTGGCCTTCTTGTTCCGAAACTCTTCTCTATCTCTCAGTTATATTCCTCAACCTGCTGCACATGGATCATAAGCCTTGATATGTCCATGTCCCCTATCAACATCGCAGCCTTACCCTCTTTGCTTGACAGACGAGACAACCCAGATACAAACAAGCTCATCATGCTTCTCATATCAGCAAACATATCCAGAGCATAACGGGACAGTTGAGTGAACTTCAGGCTGTACTCATTCACACTCATGGATTCCTGCTTTAGAGTGAGGAATTCCCTTACCTTTGCCTCTCTCAGTTCACGGGAAAATAAATGCCCCATGAAAGCCTCTTCGAACACAACCCAACTCACAATTGGTGCACCCTCAGCTCTACTCTTCTTCCATTGGTCGTACCATACTCTAGCAACACCCTTCAGTTGGTATGCAGCTAGTTCCACACGCTCAGCATCTGTAACATGCATCACCTCAAATACTTTCTGCAACTCTTCAACAAAGTTTTTCGAATCCTCAGTAACACTTGAACCGGTGAAGTCCAGAGGATTCATCCTTAAGAACTCACGGATCCTGGATGTATCAGCCACATCCTGTCAATTTCCTCTTTGTTTCCCAGCTTGGTTGGTCACAACTTGACTCAACATCCGGATAGCATCTCGGAACTCAGCATTAGTGACCTCTCCTTGGGGTTGCACTTCTAGTGCATTGGGGACCCTTTGATCCTGAGGATCAGCATTCCTCCTAGCAGGACGACCTCGAACAGCTCTTCGTGGAGGTATGATCTGAAAGATACGCACAAGCACGAATTAGAAAGAAACTTTTATAGAGTTGAACTCTCGCACGAAAAGAGCATGAAAGAAATGAGATAGTTCCTAAATGTTGTAGCCTCCTAATTATAGATGTGGCGCGCTTCACACCGATAACTAAGACTCTAAAGACACGGCTTCATAGATACCCTATGACTCTTGAAATATGTGCTCTGATACCAAGTTTGTCACACCCTGGACGCGACTGGCACTCGAAAACCATTGTTAGCCCCAATGAACACTTGGCCTAGCTCAACTCTCCGCGGAAGACTTACTCAACAAAAAATAAACCTCAAATGTAAAGATTTAACTCAATATCTCAAATAGATAAACTCAGAATATTTTAAAGAAACATTCAACTGGCCAAAAGAGGCAACTCAAGTCTAGAACATTAACAACTGAAAATGAAACAGACTTCTCAACTACTTCTGTCTATGAAGCCTCTAATACTATGAGGAATTTCAGGACAAGACCCCCAATCATCCTAACAAAACTGAAATAATAGAAATAAATGAGGGATCCTCCGGAAGCAAGGAGGTTCACCAAACAACTCTGGGACTGCAAGTGGTATCAACGGGGGGTCTGTTGATGACCTTGATTTCCTGTATCTGCATCATGAAAGATGTAGGCCAAATGGCGTCAGTAAATTAAATGTACGAGCATGCAACGGGGGATCTAAAATATGACATAAGCTTGAACTAGACCGAAGAAACATATTCACCTCATCTCAACTCAAAGATACTCAAAGATACTCAAAGGTACTCAAAGATACTCAAACTAAGAAATACTCAACTCAGTTCAATATAAAACAACAATATAGATGCATTATTAAAACAGTAGATAACAACTCAATGTATTTAAAAATACAATAATAACTTAGTTTGTATGTAAAGATACAAAATAAATCAATTTAGGAGATTCTCTAACCGACAACCATCACTATGAGCTATGTGATGATACAGCGTCTCGCCCACGCTGCTAGAACTGTCCTATATCTTATCGGGGTATAAAATTCCTCAACTAAGTGGATCAACTAAGCTATGATTAAAAAGCAATAAGGAATCATCTAAAAAATATGACCCTTTCTACCCACGTTGGCTACATGGTTTATGAGGACTTTGAGTTGTTTGAACTTGTCCCCATATCGGTGCTCAATACTACTCCCAATAATATAACTCAGCTCATATGTTTAAAAACATTTCCTCATCCTCAAACTTTGATATTATTACTCAAAAGGTTTCTCTTAAAAGAGATAGTGCTCAAAACTCCTCATGAACTCATTTGGAAATCGATGTTTCCTCTCATTTTAAATGTAAAAATATTTACACTTGGGAATACTTAGTTCCCATATATTCATTTTGAAAAATGAAACTCACCTCTCCTCATCCTCATACTCAAGTCTTGAAAGAAGTTTTAAAAGTTTACAAAAGACTTCTCAAATGACTCAAAAGAACTCCCTCGAACTCTACTCTTAACTCTATCTTTAATTTGAATTATGAATTCAAGAGTTATGATTCATGATATGAAGGATCTCGTGATGATCACATGTGATTTAGAATAGTAAAATCAGAAATGGAGTAAATGTATACTTTCAAGGAACTCAGACGGTACGAACGACGGAAAAAGGATGGGGCAGGCGACCCTAGCGCACTGAGTGGAGCGTGGCGCCAGTCCTAAACTTCAGAACCCATTTTCTGGCGTGCCAGCCCCCTGCCCAGAAAATCCGACGAATTTTCTTCTTAGATTTTTTGCCCTAATTCACCTAGAATCGAATGGTTTCTTCCAAACTCTCTTATATTTGAATACCCAACCTTAGTAAACAAAAATCCACTAATAAACAACCCTCAAACTCCTAATATTCATCTCAAGAATTCATCAAACCTCATTATTAAAGATTTATGAAACGAAACTTCAAGAACTCATCAAGAACTCAATTATTCGACCCCAAGAACGAAATTACGGATTAAAATCACATGATTGACGTGTGGGTGAACGAACTCAACACTATGAGAGTTTACATACCTTTTAGGGATCAAACCCTTGGCGAAATTCCTCTGCAAATATCAAGAATCTTGACGAACGCCTTGAACCTCTCCTCTTTTCTCCTCTTGAACTCCTCTCAAAATCCTAAGCGTGATTTTGAATTGTGGAAACTGACCCAAATCAGTTTAGACCCCTAAAATATTACTAAAAATGTTTAAAGCTGATGGGGTAAGGAAAAGACCAAAATACCCCTGATTAATTCGGGTAAATTTCTTTAACTGGACAGGTTGAACTCGAACGGGCATATCTCCCTCATCTGAATTTAGATTTTAACAAACTCAGCGGCGTTGGAAAGAGGACTCAGAGATCTTTCATTTGATATCTTATGGGCCACCTAACTCATCTTGTACTGAAAGTTATGGTCGTTTGAAGTTGACCCAAAACTCACAATTGGATACTAACTTGCCCAAATCTCAATTTAGCTATTTCCAAATTGGCACTTTCTAAATTTAGCTCTTTCTAAGGTGGGATGTTATACATTTTTTATCCCAAAATGTGACAGAGGATATAAATAATGTATGTCGCATAGTTCAAAGGTAATTTAACCCTTATCCATATAATTAATTAGAAGAAAAAGAAAAGATTGAGCTTTCTCAGTCTTGATTTGAAAGCCTTGACAGTTCAGTTCGCGTTCGTAGTCATCGTTAGAGGAAAGTGTTTTGTGTTAAAAATAAAGATGGTCAATTATAAAGTGTAGAAACATGAATTGCAACATGAATTATTGCACTGCAATATTTGGATGTAGCTCGTAACTAGCCTCGTACGGTAGTACTCTGTGGTCTTTTTTTTTAAGAAAATTTTTGATGATTTGTAGACCGTTTTTTTAGTAAGCTAATTCAGAGGTATGTTCAATTGAACTTTCAGCGATAAAAATCTTCTCTCAACTTTTTTATAATTTATTTGGCCAAGCTTTTGAGAGGTCAGAAATATTTTAGACTTTTTGTGTAAAGTACTTATTTTTTTAAAAAAATTAAGATATTTGACCAAGCTTTTGAAAAATGTAATTTTTGTCCAAAAGTACTTTTCTTTTTTTGAAAAAAATATAAAAATATTTTTTGCAAAAAAAAAATAAAAATTTAAAGCATTTTTGAAAAAAACACAATTAAAATAACATAACATTTATAATTGATTCTACAATCAAAGCTCCAAAAGTTGTGTATTGTGCTCTTTACTCTAAAAATCCCCATTCAATTTTATGTGAAAGTAACAACAACCAAATTGAAGGAATGTGAATACGAAGTTAATTATACATGAATATCGGTGAGAAAAGAATTTTTTTGCTTTTCTGTTTTCATACCATTTAAAAATTAAAAATAAAAAGCCTTTTAAATCTTTTACTTACGTACTTCAAAGTGTGACGACATGATTAATAGTAACACATAAATGAGTTCGAAATTTAACTGAGGAAATGTATATTATCACGATACACCCTTTTTCGTTTATGAAAAACATATTAGGCTTATTATGGAAAAGAAGTTCAATTTGGGTGTATTTGGTAGGAAGAAAAATATTTAATTTTCATGGAATTTTTTTCTCTAAAATAAGTGGGTTTTTAGTTATATTTTAGTGTTTATTAAGTATGAAAAGAAGTTATTATCTCAAGAGAACTTATATGTAGTTTAGAAAAATACTATGAAGGTGAAATGAGGTGGCGAGTGAGGGTTTGGGGTGGAGGGGTGGAATAGTCATTGGGTGCGTGGGAGGAGACAATAAATTTAGAATGTGACTTATGAAACTTGTTTTTCCTACTTTCATTAGAAAATTAACTTTTCTCATTTTTAAAGAACTTGTTTCTTGAGACACTATTTTCCAAAACATTTTGATCAATCAAATATGAAAAATTTTATGAAAAAATATTTCATCCATACCTAACACACCGAAGTGTTTAGAAGTTTGTGTCGAAGAACTCTAGGGTAACAAACGCGGACCAATACCAAATATATCTAAGGTGTACATAAATTGAATTTTTCAAATATCAAATCAAATTAATTGTGTCAGATTTTTAAATCTGTAATCCAAATTAAATCAACATACCGATTTTTTTCAACCTCGGATGGGGTCTCGATAAAGTCTTCATACAAAACATAAAACTTATACTTGAAATATTTCTTTAATCTTGGTAAGATACAACTATATATCTAAAGTGTTTCTTAATAAAAAAAAATAAAAAAAATAAATGAGATAAGTGATGATATTGTACTAATATATTCCACAAAATATGATATGAAATTGTACAAAAAAAAATCGCAAATTAATAATCTATAATAAAAATAATCATAATTTAAAAGTACTAAGTAAAGCACATCTAATAAGTATTAATTACAAAACTAAACACCAAAGATAAAAGTTAAGTTATGTATTTTCTTGTTTAAATTAATTAATGCAAAATTAAAGAATAAATATCTAGTATTATTATCATTACTGGTGTTAGAAATTATTTCTAGCACTAATAGTGATCTGATTTTGATTTGAGCTTTGAATTTATAATATGCATCTATAAGGTATAAAATCTTAGGAAAAATTATTTATCTACACATTCTTATTTATCATATTTTCTATTATTCCCTATCATTTCAAAATATAATAAAAATTCCTCCTCCAAAACCAAACTCATACGAATACATTACTGATCAACTCCCGAAGCCACGCTTCCCTTTCCTATTTTCACTTCTTCAATCTCTCCCTATTTTCACTTCCACGATCTTATCAATTACTTCCTTCATTACAATTTGAATTTCAAAATCTTTCTCTCTCTCTCTCTCTAGTCAATTCGTGAAAAAACACCCAAAAAGGGGGGAAAAGTTTAAGTTGTTGGTGGCTCCGATAAGAATTTTGGGTCGAGATCCATGGGTGACGCCATTGTTGAAAGTGAAAAAAAGTTTCGGGAGTTGATATAGAGCAGAGAAGAAAGTGTAGAAGGATTTCTTCACAATTTTTATTTTTTTATCTTTTGTTGTTCAACTTTTTTCTGATACAAAAAAAGGGGGGAGTAGAACATATTGCTAAACACCCTTCTCTACAAAAGGTTCAGATTTTTAATGTATCTAGTTGTTTTTGATTCATAAATTTATGTATAATGCCTTCATTTCAACTTTTGTATACATTAAATTAGTCTTTGTTAGTGTTATCACTACTCTGATACATCACTGCTACAGTAGTTTTTGTTTTATGTAATGTATCTTGTTCATATTTAAGGTACTGATATATAACCCTAATGTTGTTGAATCTTCGATTAGTGTTTATCCTTCTCAATATAATGTATTTGATACAATAAACACTGCCTAATGTATCATTTATATGTATCAAGTTCTACAATGTATCTTCAATCTAATTCAAAGTTAAAAGGCTATATAGACAGTACCAAATCAGTTGTGTGTTATGTATCTGCACTCTTTAATGTTTGTTTAGTCTTATCCAACTTAGAAGGCTATGTGTGTGTGTGTGTATATATATATATATATTACCCAATAATAATCTTGATACATATTAATGACTAGTGTATATTGCACATATCTGATACACATTGATGGCCATGATACATTTATACAAATTACCCGTTCTTTGGTAATGATACAATCATACAAACTAACACTACTTGTATCTAAAATTTAATATCTATCACATAGTAATGTTTCGATATAAAACCAAATATTTTACAAGCAATCTTTACTTCTCTAATGTATCTGTAAGATTGCAGTACTTAGCAATTTACTAAATATTTTAGGAATAGTAATGTATCATGAGTAATATATCCATCTCAAAAAAACAAATCAAAAAAACTTTGGTTATGATACATTCATACAAATTAACACTACATGTATCTGATACTTAATAATTACCACACAGTAATGTATTGATCTAAAACCAAACACCTTATGGGCAACCTTTACTACATTAATGTATCCGGTAGGATTACAGTACTTAACAATTTACTATATATTTTTAAAATAGCAATGTATCATGAGTCATATATCCATCTCGAGATCACAAATCAAAAAATCGACTACACACATCTCTTCAGCCTTTTTATTTGTTGTATTAATGCATTGTAGATACATTGCAAATTTCGGGTCATGTTTCTTCACCTCCATGTACAGACTAACGAAGATATTCATGATATATCTTCTCAAATTTTTTGACAATGATCTTCGATGAACTGGGAGAAGAATTTTGAATATCAAAAAAAATTTTGATAATTTTGAATCAAAATTGAAAGGATCTTCAATGAACTAGGAGAAGAATTTTGAATCTAAAAAAAAAATTCGATAATTTTGAATAAAAATTGAGAGGATCTTCGATGAGTTCCCTTCTACGATGTATCTGATTTTCAAGTTTTTTCTAATCTCATCGATCTCCAACTCAGTTGCAAATGGCGGATTTGAGATTCACAAATGAAATCATTTGTCCAACAACAATTCCATCACTTTTGTAACCTTCATAACTCACCTCGCTTACCCAAATTCCTGAATGTCTCAACAAAATTGATATATTCATCTTGTATCAGCCACTTTGGTTGAGTAATTTGGAGTTTTCACAATTTCGGATTGATGGAGAAGATGAAAAATTGAATTTTAAATTTTGAATTTCGTGAAGTTGTTACAGATTGAAATTGATTGATATCAATCAATTTTTCGTGAATCAGGAGAATTAAAATCAATTCTACATTAATATTTCATATTAAGAGCAACAGACAAATTTTATAATGTATCATAAGTAATGTATCCGGATGATTCTTATGTATCCACATGGCTGATATTTTAAGGATTTTTTTGTAAATAGAAAATAATAGGGATAGAATGTAATTTAGGCCTTACACTATGAGATTTATATAAGTTATACAAAAAATTATTACATCATTTAAAACTTTAAGTCCAAATTTAAAATAATAGGTTAAAAATAAAAATTACGAAAAAGTTTTATGAAATATTTAGAGTCAAATAGAGATATTGGTTGATGCTAGAGATATTGTTAGCGTCAAATAGAGATGAGTCCTAATATGTTAAATGTGAGGAATAAAACAAGAGCAGAAAATTGGTGAATGATTTCCGGCCACGCGCACGCTTCTTGAGATAAGTATAATATTCCGTCTGTCCACGTTTAATTATTATGATTTTCTTTTTTAGAGTCAATTGATGATAATTTTGACTAATATTTTACGATGAATTTTTCATCATATTGATAGGCAAAAAAATTTATAGTATTTTTCGTATAGTTTTTGAATATCTAAATTTTTTTATTTAAAATATCGAATTAATGTAATTTAATATAACTTTAAAAATTAGTCAAGTTAATTTTTGAAAAGCGCAACATAACAATTAAAAGTGAACGGATAAAGTATAATTAAGTAAAATATCTTCGCATTATAAGGTGCAAAAGGTCAGCTCAATCTAGAATAATGGGCCCTTAGGCACATGAAGAATCAAATGAAAAATATCTAGACACTTCTTGCATGAAAACTACTTTCTTTGTATTTTTTTTTTTTAAAATGAATGATACTATTGTATTATATATATTCAAAAAAAATACATGTGAGTCATTTGTTTGTACTTCTCATTACTATATAAACACTTTAAGACTGTTGTATAGTATCATTATTTTAATTATTAAAATTGACAATATATCATATCATTCGGAATATATATATATATATATCGAGTTTTCATTCAGAGGAATAAAAGAGTTTCCAAATTGGCCCCACGAGCTTTATTTGCTTAATAATGATCACGTAAATTGTAATCTTTTTAAAATTACGTGAGGTATTTTACTATACGTGAGTTTTAAGAATGATTTTTTTTAATAAAAAAATTATGGTTTAAAATAAGTCATATATATTTTGTACCTATAAATCATCTCATTAAATGCAATATCACATAATAATATTAAACTAACGATTAATGTTTGTCATATGTTTAAAATACATTACCAAGGGATATTATTGTATAAACTTTATTAATATGAAAGATTTTCGTTATTTAATTCAACGTTCTGCCCAAAATATTTTCTCTTCATAAATACATAAAGGTCGATTTCTTTTCTCTTCATTTTATTATTTGTTGATTTAAATTTTTTAATTTAATTTAATTTTTGAAGAAAGCACCATGGAATATATTTCCCGAAGGATCGAAATATCTGCTGATTAGATATTTTGTGCTCTATGGCTTCGGAATTCACCGTGACTTCACTGTGCTCTTTCACACAACGACCTTTTCTAAAGAAGTTTTTTAATGGGTGAATTAGTAAATTATCTTCTTATTTATGATTTTCTTAATATACATATAAAAAGAAAAATGATCAACTAATATTAGACAGAAGGAGTATATTTGAGCTTAATCTTCGACTTATATTTTTTATGCAAGGAATGATTTTGAATTCAACCAGCACAAATATATGATTTGAAATCATATTCTTTAAATCTTAATTTGGTTTTTCTTTTAAAAATAAAAATAAAAATAAAAAT